>JAQFZE010000384.1:0-27855 GCA_034695245.1 Dicyrtomina saundersi | reverse complement strand
TGGCCGCTTAACATTTTTAACATTGTTAGCCCCCCCCCCCATGACCCAATCCTGGATCCGCCCCTGATCATGTTCATAATATTTATTTACTAATCGTAAGAGCATTTTCCGAATCTCTGTTATAAGGTGTGAGTGTTACAAGGCATTAATATGTAATTCCTACATAGCCGTCGCCGTCAGTGCTATCTACACATATATACCGCAGAGAATAGTCACGTACCTACACATTACCGTTTTAATGTCAGGTATCACTAATCCATTCATCAAGACACCCAACTTCCACGTGAGTGCAACTGTGTTAGGTTAGGATTTACACCTTTGCGCTTTGTTTCATAGTAGAACAAAAATTCTTATGGACCGGACGGATTAACATTTGAGTTTGGCTTGGACTTGGGAAACTTGGGATTAGAAGTATGGAAGTATAATAAGGAGGAAATTGGCACAAGCAATAATTGCAATTATTCTAATTGATTGTTCAAACCTATTAAAAAAAGGATTCTTGCTGAATTTATAACCATATTAATAATTAACATTTATTCTGAATTTTTAATTAATTAAAATATTTAAGATGCAAAATCCTCATGCAGAACTTACTTTAGCTCTGCTCTGCAACTACTGCATACTGTTTTGAGAATTTATTTGACCAGTTTAATTTAATGTTTTAATGCTATTTAATTTAATTGAGGACAAGATCATATCATTAAATTACGGAAATTAGTCCAATAATTTATCTTTCTGAGGACAGTCATAATCCTATTCAAATTTCAAAAAAAGTGGCGAAAAATGATTTTTAGGCCACAGAAAAAAATCAGGTAAGTAAATGTTTAGAAAAATTCGAAGGCAAGACAACATTGAAAGAAAATAACAAATATAGTCCGTGTAAATGTGGTGCAGTAAAACTAGCTTCATTCTGAAATATCAGATATTCAGATATGCAAAAACTAAACGCTAGATATTTTGCTTGAGTTGTACCTACGTTACATAGCCGTAAAGCAGAAATGCCAACGGCGTTTCCAGAAACTTGATTTTATGCCTTTTTTCAAAAAAACAAACAATGGCTCACAAAATTCGTCCGCAATAAGTCCCCACTAATTTTTATATTTTAATAAACTTAGCTTCAAAGGATAAAGGATTATATTTAATCCAGTGGACTGCGCTTGACAATTATTTGAATGGACTGAAGTAGGAGTATATAGCAAATGGGAAATAGCAAAGCCAATATAGTCACAATAAAAAAGTTACAGTAATTACGAAGGTAATACCGTGTCATGGATTTATGTATGCGAGTTTAGAAATTATAGAAAGTTTTAGTATATACTTATGCATACTTACATATGTATGTATCTGTAACATTTAATATTATAAACTAACAACATGGACAACAATAACAGATTTTTAGGTTAATCCTCTCGTTTAAGCTGATTTAGGAAGCTTTTAACAACTGAAACTACATGTATTAGCTCTACAACTACACTAACTAAGCTTGCATTAGATGAAGCATGACTCTATACCGCAACACACTTACTTTCCTTCAGAATTAATCACGTCGCCGCTTGGTTTATTTTTGGTATTAAATCCTAAAGCTATTATGTGAGCTTTATGTTATCTCTATATTATATTGTAAAGGTCGGCCAGATTCGCGAGATCCTTTGACAATAAGGGACGGCAATATGTCTGTATAAATAGAACAAACGAAGCTCTATCATGATGGTCTTATTCCAACGAATGAAATAATTCTATAATACAGACAGCAAATACAAAATACAATCATACTATCCTGTAATGATCCCATGTATTGTTTTTAATAAATCTAATTTTGATAATATTTGTGAACCAGTTTTTCTCCGACCACTACCGGAACCGGACAAACGCTTGAGATTTTCGACTTGATTCAAATTCACTCACTACTATACAGTATTCCATCATCTACAGAGTCGTATGTAAAGCTATCCACCTTATAACGAATAGGATAATAAGTAAGTAAATCAGGATAGAATACCGATAGTATTTTCAATACAAAATTGCGTAAATTGTGAACCTTGTCTAGCTAAAGACTCAAGATGTTTTAGTGTGTGTGCAATATTGCAAGAAGCAAGTTAACATGATGAATCACTACAAGATCGACTACAGGATCTTAAACTTCCGAAGTTTAGGACTATGGCCTTGTATGCGTATAATTTACCATTGTCTCTCATTTAAGCACACACACATATTTTTTAGATAAAACAAAACTACCTACTAAAAATCATTGGACGATTTGTTTTATATCAAAGTTTGCGTAAGTGAAATGCGATTATGTGATTATAAATGAAATGAAATCTAAAATCTGATTGTGAGCTCAAATTCAACAAAAAACCTACAAGTTATTTAGTTTCTAGTTCATTGTTATTGTGTTCAGCTTTGAAGATAGACTGTATACGTGGTAGGTAAGTACTGTGTGTGTGATGTCAGATGTGCCATATACTACAAAATGAAAATCCAACAACGGCAGCAAAATCAACTTTGTAATTTAACGCTTAGCGTAAAGTACAAATGTGCAAATAAGAATTCACATATATTCACGGTTCGAGATTTTCATTGCTGCAATATAGCAATAAAAAAAAACAGAAATTAAAGTCTGATCCTTACAATTACAAATTAAAGATTACAATTAAAGATTGGAGCACAACCTCACCTATAATATGTTCTTGTAAGTTTTACAAGAAGTAACTGAACAAATATATTTCAATGCCGGTGCTGTATGAAAGATGCATATTATAAATGCAGAGATTACATACTTATACATACAAGTATATAGCTGTACCACAACCGTAATTTGCATTAAACCCAGACGGCCCAGACCCAGTCATACAGTATTGGTTATAATTATGATGCATATAGATAATATGAATTCTCACGATGGCAAAGTCCTTGCCGCTACTGCCACTACCCCAAGACCTTAATTTTCCTACGAAGCTCGTAATTTTTAAAATTTGAGCATTATCTATTCTCCTCTGCCTGTTCATCACCGTTAAAACAACAGCATCAATCCGTTAAATAATTTGCTATTTGTGATTTGCATAATACTTGTACCATACAACCATAGGAGAACCATAATTTTTTGAGAATGAGGTCAAATATTAATTTGCTACTTACATTTGATCCAAAGTTTGACGATGGAAAGCGCGGGATGAACGAGCACTGTGATTTCCGGTTTCCTCAAATTATACTTTGACTGTGAGTATACTTGACTCGAGATGAGACTCGACGTATTAATAATCCACAGTTTGACAGCTCAACACTGATTTAACAAGCTCGTACCAACAAAACCAATCATTTTCTGCCGACTGTGCTAGGTACGTTTAGATTTTTTTGACAAGAACCAAATTGCCTCACAGGATTTATTGCATTGCCAATCAATAATTATAGATTGATTTGATTAATATTACAGAGAAAACATACACTCACAACACTTCCAATTCAATCACCTCCAATTTTTGATCACTTATGCCATACTTAAATCCAAGCAGTATTAGTATAATAACATACGCACAGTAACTATAAATAAGTATATAGGCGAGGTTTTATTCCTTCTATAGCACATTAAATTTCTCAACACTTTTTTGAACAATATACCCACAGAAACAAAGACAAAATAGTTTTAATATCCTAGCTTCTCTCTCCACTGACTGTCAGGTCAGAATAATTTTTAAAAAATCATTGTAAATTGGTCAAAATGAAAGTGAAAACGCTAAATGTTACAACACAAAAGCGTACAGTGATTTCAACCAACGAAACTAGTGCTTGTTTCACTGTCACTATATACTACTACAAGAGCATAATTACACGACGGTTTGTCATTTTGTGAGTCAAACAGTATAATACGACACATCAAATTGACAAATTGCGTTTTGCCTCATTATAATTTTGACAAACGTACAAATTGAACGAACAATTATAAACTGAAAGATGTTCTTCAGTAGAGCAGAACGAGAAAACCAACAATTACGAATCAGGGATCGTAACTAGAAAAGGCAAATGGTAATTATATGAAATATAATGGGAATAGTAAGACGAAAGTAGTGTGGTTGTACATGGTTGTACATAGGAAAATTAGTAAGTACCTTTATAGGTTGTGAATTATTATTATGTAAATTACGTGGGTATTCAAATGCACAGACCAAACTACAATCAATTCAGACGGGGATGGTAGTGTACTTACTAGTTAGATATAATTACGTAGCCGCCAGAATGTGACTATACTGAGAATATATTACAGTGAAGAGGTGAAGACCACTATTTTGGGAAATACTGCTGCTGCCACCAATCCAATCCAAAGTCACCAGAATGGTTGCGAGACGACGACTAAAACCTATGTAATGCCAGTTAACAGTGTAAATACGCCCGTAATGCAGACAAATCTCAAGGAAACGAATTACCTATTACGTTTATTGTAGATTGTAGTAGACAAGACTAACTATACTTACGAGACGAGACGTTTTGAGGGCGGAAGTATTTTTTGAGATCATTCAATTTGGTGACTTAAGCTGAATTTAAGCAAGACAAATTTAATAAGAATAAAATAATGTTGATGACGTTGACTTGAGTCAAGTCAAGTCAGAGTTCTTTAACTTGGCCAATGAGAGCGTCTTGACTCTGATTTTCTGATTGTCGTTCACGAATAAGTGCATTGAGCATTGCATTACGGGATCTGAATTGCTCCATAGAATAGAATCATATACACAAAATGTCTTTTGACTTGACTTGCCTACCTTGGGCTATCGGCTCCGGCCCTTCATAATATTAAATTATAATTCCTCAACTCTTTACTATTGAGCCTCCCACGAGTCGAGTCACACAACTCAAAACACCCACGACGTTTTCTTTCTTCTTGACTCTTTAACTTTATCCCATGGTTTTTGCACTCTCTGCTCTCCTCTCTTACACTTTTATTATTGTATTGTAGTCCACAATTCTACCTCACTATCATCATCTCTTCTCGACTCTTTTAAGGAGTATAGTTGGCATCGCATCGTCTTCTTTTCATAGGTTACACCGTTCAACAGTACGAGAACGACCAACGTTGAGTGTCTTACCTATGCATAGGAAACATTGCCCCCAAATGAATCATCGATTGAGATGAATCTTTGACATCCGAAACGTAGCTCCCATCTTGTCATTGTCATCTTTCACTTGATATTTCCCTTCATGGTTACACGTATCCTTTTTTTTTGGAGCGACACTCTCAGTGTTAATGTTATGAAATCTTGAAATTAAATCTCATACATGTGTCTCTCACATATAGGTAAGTATAGGTACATGTGCATTTTTCAGTGTCTCAATAAAAAACTGGTATATATAATATAAAACACGAACATTTGCGACCGTTTATTTTTTCGCTTACTAAAATGTATTAATAAGCCAACATTAGGAATCATATTCGCTAAGCAAAGCAGAATTGTTATTCGTCTGAGAGGCAAAACGTCATATTTTGTCTGAGTCTGGCTGGACCAAGTTTGTAAACGTTATTTTTATATTATTATGTGCTTACCTTAATAACCCCGAATACATTACGTAACACCTTCAGCATTAATTATAGACTGTAGGGATCACTCTTTCGATTCAGATGAAACGATCATAATACATTACACTATTTGAAGTTATTTCAAATCACATAAACTAACTCCAGTTTCTTCAAACATTTAAATGTTAAGTATGCAATACTGCAATTAAGGAATTATCTAAAACTGATCACATAAATACAATCGTAATTTTTTATAAAATATAATTGTGTTGACTATTTAATTGAAATGAGCCTTAGCGTAAGAGCGTATCTAACTATATGAAAATCATAAGAGCACTGAGGAATAAATGTCTTCAAGATTTCAAAGATTACTATCGCAGAGTAACATATTTTAATTTTAACCTTTACAAAGTACTTGTACATCAAAGTGCAGAAGAAATCGATATTAAACTAACAGTTGCATAATTTCTAGACGATTCTTTTCAGAGCACAATATGTTTACACACAATAATTCTAAGTACAGTATTTCCTTTGGTATACGTTCCTGTAATAGTGCCCGGGTCTGACAGGTAGGAGTTTGAATAGTACACGGGGTGTCCTATTACAGGAAATACGGTAATAATTGACATAGTATCATGATATTTCTGACTGCGAAGTCCACATTCATAAACTACATAATCTAAGTTCAATAATAGCTAAATTGTTTTTCATCATCTAAAGTTTCACTAGGGAGTAACTAATGTGGAGTGGTAACCGAAAAAGGCAGCTGGCCAACATTTAGTACTATAATTGTAATTGTTTTACTGTCAAATTCTCACAGCTCCTACACTTATATATTTCCAGAAATGTACATACAGGACTAATAATTACAATACTATTTCACAAAACTAATTATTAGGTCAACTTATATTAGCGTTTAGACTAGGGTAGGTTTTCATACAGTGAAGTATAGAGAAGCGAACAAATAACCATGAGGTTCCTACCTTAAAAACTGCGATTGTCGGTTACAGCTGCAATCTGTCTATAATGTCTTTGTTAACGTTTTTAAGATTACATTTATTCAAAGAAGAGTAAGTATCTAAAATTAAAAAAATCTAACCGCAATCAAACCACAATGTAAAATTTTTAACTCTAACGAATCCAACATAACCGAGGCCTGAGGCGAATACAATTGTCAATACATGAATAAATAAAATTATCATCGAACGAATCGAACCGGCCGGAAATGTCAGAATTACTGGAATTGTTATCTTTAATGTGTGTAAGACGCCTACTACACAAATGTACTACAACCCTGGGTATCGCTGCAATAAATTAATTATTACCAGCTATTCAAACTACAAAGCAGAATAGCAAAATTAAGAATGAAGCTTTTGTAATTCCTTAAGTCTCCTACCACCAATGTAAACAAAAATATATTTTCAAAAAATATACTAACGAAAAATAAAAGTGTAATATGTATTTCTGTATACTAACATACTGAATTATCCATGGCAGACAGTATTCAAGATAATATTGCAAAATAATACCAACACCTGCAAAAGGTTTTACACACTAGCTTCCGAACTTCAAGCAGAAGGATAAATAGTTTTGCGTAGAAGTAAATCTGCATCTATCCAAAAATGTTTGAAAGCAGACCTTAAGCAAACTAAAAGAACACTTAGAAACTGGAAATATACGGTTTTGCTTTAAGACAATTTTGGAAAGATACGGATTTGTTTTCAGAAAATATTGGAAAGATACCTCATATTTGAAGATTCGATTCTACACCAACGACGTTTTCCCTTACAATACCTGGCCTTTGAAATTTAGACCGACCATTTCTGCGTACCCCACAGGATAAATACTGTTTACTTCAGCGTCTTCCCAAACGTAGTTCATTTCAAATTGTTTATCCAAGTTGTCGTAGTGGATACAAAGCATGTGATCTGCTGTGCGCACAATTGTAGCTGGTACACTGTACGTAGGATTATGGTGCTGAATAGCTTCGAGTTTGAGACCAACGCCGAACTGGTGAGCGTTCCTCTGTAAGTTCACACAAAAAAGATCATTAAGGTTGCGCTAATGGTATGCAAGTGTTTTTTCATGAAACTAGATAATATTATATGTATAGTTACAACAATATTCCGTCTTCTCCAATTCTTGTAATTGTAAGCGTATTAAAATAAAATTGATAATTTGGTTTTCAAATTTTTCTGACACCCATTACCTTTGGCAGAACACTCAGATTAATTGGCTCATGAATGAAAGGAATCCTCTTTGGGCAAAACTCAGTTTCTTCATTGATTCCCCAATTTTTAGACCAGTCCACTGGGTAAATAAATGGACTAGTAACATGGACTATATTTTTAACTCTTGTCTCGCTCCTACTCTCTCGAGTTTCGATGATAAAATATCCATAATTTAGAACCTTCTTCACTATTGCTCCAACAATTCTATTGGGAAATAACGGGTGTCGAGTCTCTAGCCTCATCCCTCGTTCAATAACAATATTAGATGGATACTCTGGAAAATTATCCTGAGGTAATACAGAAGCTGCTTTGACATCATCAAATTCTTCTGCGTCCGTCCCTACGAGCGATACTCCAACAGAAAAACTCCAACCAATGGGATGAACCAGGTCAGATTTCAAGCTACACCACAATCCATTCTCATTGTCATTGTCTGCTCCAATGTATTCAACAAAAATCCGATCGCCAATGATACTTAAAACTTTCCCCAATCTGCATCTATATGGGTGGGACATATCAATAGCTTCTACAACTTCGTTGAGCTGGAATGGAACCATTGATTCAATGTTTTTCTTGATTTCATCCAAATGATTGCTAGCAATAGTTGGAGTTGGATTTACGTAAAATTTAACAAACTCTGCAAGAAATACGTTGGTTGCAAGCTTTCGTGCAACAACTGAAATGAAGCATACAAAGTTTTATTTCCGATGCTGCCCCGATAAATAAGATTGTAGCCGATTTTTCTCCCGGACATTTTCATCCCAACTCGTACCGAGGACATTTTCCTCCCTGTGTCAATATTACATCACTAAACTAAGCGAGTGTTCCTTTCCAGAAAATGTCTTTGTATAAATTATCTAAAATATTTTAAATTCGTAAACTGAGTACGACTAAAGTTCATTCGTTAATTTATTTTAAATCCTTTTATATTCCGACTTTATCGAGTATTCTAATAATTCAGCATCTATAGTTAAAGAATTTTTAGTCATATTATTATAGGAGAAATACACATACCTTTCTGGGTGTGAACGTTTACTACTTACAACATAATATGATTAGGAATGCTCGTTTGATTTACTTTACTTCAGTTTACATTGCGCAACACACGTTTTTACTATACATTACTTATTAAATCCGAATATTTATATGTTGTTAATTATTGTAGATACCAGAATGATGTTTTTAACAAGCGTTGTTTGCATTATTTGTCGACTATATTATTTTGCAATAATATTCATATACTACATTCGTTGCGATTTTTATTAATAAATGTTTACGTAATCATTACTTCATAATAAAAAGTGGGGAAAAGAAGCCTTTTAGTACTACAGCTCAGGATTCTAGCATATTTTTGAGAATGTCCACACACATATTTTCTGGAAAGGAAAATCGTGTATTTAGTGATATCGTTTTCAAAGCAGGAAGAAAATGCCCTCGGAAAGACTTAAGAGGAAATTTCCTGGGGTTAAATGTCCGGGCGAAAAAATGTCCAGGAGAAAAACGTTCAGCAGGAAAGTGTCCAGTCCGTATACCAATTGTCTTAATTTAACTGAAAGCACGCATGAATACCTTTTCCAGCATTTAACTCTTTGTGGTTTTCAGCACACCAGCCCAAACGTTTAGGAACGTGGCTGCAGAAGCTAATCCACGCAATGTGCTGCTCTCTGTCTTGATCCGTGTTCATAGCTTCGAATTCAATAAGTGCTTTGTAGCCTGTCCAAAAGAGGATAGAGTAAAAATACTGCATAATTAAACAAACCAACACCAAACTGATTATGTAATTTAATTTCAGAATTTTTGTAGGGACCGTTCAAGTATTACGTAACGCAGTCAGGGGTAGTGGGTAGGTCAATGTCAGCCATTTTTTCCTATGCTTTAACATGTCGTTACGTAACGTTTTGGGGTAGTGGGTGGGTCAAAATTTGACCTTCTTGCGTTACGTAATACTTGAACTCAAATCTATTATTGCCTGAGAAGTGTTTTATGTGTCCTAGCCAGTAGATCTCAGTTCCTGCTTTGGGTCCTAAGAATGGATTTCTCATTTCAATCACCAAACCGACCACAGCAATATTTTTCCAAATATTTGCTAATGGTGCCTACAAAATTTGCATGAGAATATAAGATATCTTTATAGTACACGCTTAGAAAAATATGGGTGAACTTACTACTTTACTGTTAATTTGTAACTGATTTCACTGTTACTTCGACATCCACAGTAAAAGCTGTTAACCCCGGTCAACAGGAATTTCAGTTAGAACTTTACCGATAATCCTGTTATGTTAGGCTTACCGAATTCACTGTTGGATCACCCAACAGCAAATCCTGTTGAATGATTTTATTGGTTAAAAAATAACACCAAAAGTTGGATTCGAACCTGCAAACTTCGTCATAGGTACCTTCCAGCCATAACCACTGGACTGACGCAACACATTTAGTAATGGGCCACTAGTTTAGCATACATCAGTGACATAAATGCTTTAACAGGTTTACTGTAGATTTCAACAGATTTGCTTTTGGGTTTTGTAACACCAGCTCTGTTACACTTGGCTAACCATTTCCCCACTCAAATATTTTAAAAATTACTACTAAACCTGTTAGCCCCGTCGTATAAGATTCTTAAGGTCTTTTCTAAGCGTGTACTTATTAAATAATACATATACTACTGCATTTACAATAAACCCATACTTAAATAATAACTCTTTATTTTGTTATAAATAAATCAAAAAGTCTTACATTTTGAAAGTACTCAACCGGAGCCACACACGATACATTAAATCTGTTCTCCAAGAACACATCCCAATCAATCACTTCTCCATTTGGTCTAAGCAGTGACACCGGAGGCTCGTTAACTTGAGACCCTGAGTTAGGGCTCATTTTAGAACTCACATCAACTTGAAGGACTCTTTCAACAGCATCCAATACTTCAACTTCAACTGTGCTTGAATCCATTAATATACTGTCTTTGCTCGAATCGAAATTGCTTTCAGAGTCTTGTGAACTTACTGATAAACGTTTGTCATTGGACTCAATATTTGCACGGGGTAGGGGTCGTTTCTGTTCACCAGCAAAAGAAAACTTTCTTTTACCCATTTTACCTGACGCTCTGGCAGAGTTTGCGATGATGAAGTCTTCGAATGCTTTCCGACATTTCCTAATTACAGCTTCTGGGTTTTCCACTTCTAAAAAATCATCATCATCTTCGGACGTACTGACATTTTTCTTATCAACTTCTTCTTCTTTTGATAAGTTTAATATTTCCTGTAAAAATAATATATGCCACGTATTTTATGTGAATATCTCATAAAGGTCCCAGTTTCTGTTACTATGCAATGAAGGTAGATTAACCAGGTTAGCTGTAATTACGTAATTAAATTCTAAGGGTTAGTAAAAGTAAAATTAGAAATTACGTCATTATTTTTGACAGCGATTCCCTGGGAAGTTTGCCGATTTGTTTGAGATATAACAGTTCCGGAACCAGACCCAGAAGACCGATAACTTAAGTCCAGTTTAACACGCATGGCTTTGTAGCTAATTACACCAGTATTTCTAAATTGATCTACGTATAATACTAGTAGTCCCCTTCTGCCTATAACGCTATTTCACTAAAATACACTAATCTAAAAAAATATTGTAAAAGGCTAACCAACCAAAATATCTACTCAAAAAACAACTATTTATACGTTGCTATTTGTAAGTTGGTTTTCCGAGATGAGAATGTAAAAATACTATATTGTCTTTCAGTCAATAATAAGCAACTACGAACATTCACTGTTGCTGCATCCGCAGACAGCAATAGCAATCTATGCACTCGTCCGTCGTCCGTCCCTTAAGTGCTTTATTACGCGCACCGGCACGGCACGGGCCACAGAACGTTATTTATTCGTCCGTTTTATGCGGGTGTGGATATTTTTCTACACGTGGCTACACCTCACGTGACACTTACAAGTCGGAGCCCTGACGATTATGGTTCGCTTTAAAACTAGCTAACTAATCACCATTTAAGTTACGAAATCGTTGTAGACTAGTTTAATTAATAACTATGTGGGATGTATAATTTATATGTCAAATATTAGTTTTTTTTCTGAATCTTGAAGTAAATTATTAAAAGTTGAATGTGGCACCGGGGAACTAATATATAGTTTTAATAGCATTTATTGCTAAAACTAAAATTCTTTTGCACGTCTGGTCTCACGGAAAGTGGCTCTCGCCTCAAAATAAAGTGTTGTTCTAGTTTATGGTTTTTCCGTAAATATGAAATATGACTGTGGGTCATCCACTCACTAGTCAGTGACAGCGATTTAGAAAATCTGCGGTACAATAACTTCTAACGACGTTATACCGTAATTTATACAAAAAGAAGTTTACGTAACCTGTCTCCTACCATAGTGATAATTGGCTATTGGCTAACTACGTACAGTTACAGTTGATTGTATTTGATCAGTGTAGCAACTTGGGCATCGCATTTCTTATTCAAATTTTTACATTCTTACATTCTTACATAGTATTACTTTAAATTCTCAATATGAATAATTCTACTGAAAAGCGAAGATAGTCGATTTGGTTAGCAATGATTTGGTTAGCCTAATATACAATATAAAAAATATGAATAACGACCTCTCAATAATAATTAATCAACACATGAATATGTAATAATGCTAAATATGATCAGAGTTAGAGCAAAGGGAGCTAACACAAATGGCGCCATCGAAATTCTTGATTTTTGAAACCCACCCACCCCCATTGTCACCTCCTTAACCATTGCTTAAATGGCTATCTTTAACATTACGTGTCATAATTTTACGATCTGATCCCCGTGTATAATCAATGGCGCCATTTGTGATACCTCCCAAAACAGTAAAAAGGAATGTATGTAAATGTAATGTAGGGCTCTGCAGCCGTTTTTATTATGCTTTACTCGTCGTTAACGCCGAGTGTATTAGTAATTCGATTTTAACATATCAACTGGCTAAGGGTCCAGCAACTATTGAAACGGAATAATAATTTCTATTATTATTCTATTAATAATAAATTCATTACAAAGTGCATACTTTGCTCCTACGGAGTAAATGTTAGGCTAAATATGATGCTTCGCTGGAAGAATCCTTGTCCGGCGAAGGTGTGAAAGCTGAAGGGTATTGTTTTTGTTGGTCGATCGATCCCGACCGTCGCGAACAGTCTAAAACAAAGATATAAAATAAAATAATGATGCTTTATAGTTGTACAGATATGGAAGTAGGTATGGAAGTCATAATAATTACGACCATATTTTCAGTACTACTTCTACAAAACGCAAAAGAATAATAATTTGTGAACAACTCCTAACTGTAATATCTCACTTGAATTAGAAATAGGTGTAGGATAATAGTGACTGTTGCTGGAGTGAGACGTCGACGAAGCAGAAGATGGACTTGACTCGTAAGAAACGGTAGATTGACATTCGGATGATGAGTATGTCGATTGATAAACGCTAGCCTGCGGGTTTTGCATACGGATGCGATCTGTCCACAGCAATGAACACACAACAATTAGATGCAATTTTTAAATAATAATTTTTAGTTCATGTGTAAAGAATTATGTTAATACAATATGTACAGTACACTGATTAGTTCATTACATTCACACTCAATGTCCATGTTGTGTTTGAGAAACTTAACATTATTTAGAATAATGTCAATTTCACGCCGAATGTCATCAATCCTGTGCTGCGGGACTCCACGAAACCGACTTATGCCAGTTAACTCGTCAATGTCTTTAGCCTTCTTGTGTAACTGTTTTCCCTCATCCAGCATTCTTGTTACTTCGTTGATGTACAAAATATTGAGGGGATCAATACGCTGAGCCTCAATTTGCAACAGTGACACTTCCACCATTACTTTGTACACATCTTCGCCAAGGCCCATTTCAAGAATAAATCTGTTAGCGTGCAGGGATAAAGTCAGTAAGTACTAGGCACTTTATACTTAATTTAAATGTCGAAACAATTATTTTAATTTTAAATATTCCAATTTGACTAACTTGGCCAAATCAACTAAGTGTTTATTGAGGATGTATTTTTATGTCTCTGAAAAATGTCGAGAGCGTCTGTTGAAACTTGGACAATTTTAATTCATGTGCCTTTGATACCATAAAACTCGGAACTTACTAGATTTAGATCAGCAGCGCTCTCCTTTCGATGTCTACTTATGTCCGTGTAATGCTGTATTTTGTTTTACAATATTGTGTGCAATAGTCCATTCTAGGTAAATGTAAAAGTTTTAGTCTGCATACCCAAGTCTCAGTACTTGCAGTGTTATTGACATAAAATAAAATCATCGAATTGGAAGGAGGGCTCTTCGAGTCGAACGAATTTCATGGAGATAACTAAATTCCATAAGCAAATTATATTTACGTATAGTCTTAAGTTTCGATAAGCAAATCTCGTGGTGTAGTCGTAGATGCATAGGAGCTATCAATACAATGGCTACGACTACTTAGCTACGACTGACTTCCCCTTCAGTGCACATGTAATCGAGTTTTATCTCCGGACAACATTATAATTGTATACATACCTGACTGAAAATTTTAGAAAATTTAGAAGCCTTCCCTATTTTAAACAGGCACAAACCGTGACTAGGATAGATCTCCATCCCCAACCCATGCTACCATGTACCTTGTATATACCATACATTCCGAATGACCACATACTGTAAAATTAAATTCTTTCGAATTATCTGTAATTATATGCAAAGTGAACGATTCCACAGCCTGCTACTATATAGTTGAACCTGAGCTGTTCACTGTTCATTGGCCTTCTGGCCTGGCCTATGCTATGGCTAGTGACTACATATATTTATTGAGTGTGAGACTGTCGAATTCTTAAACCATTTGGTCTAACTGAGACACTGTTTCAGGTTTCGAGTTTCGACTATGTTTACTAAAAACGCGGAAATGTGCCAAACAACAAGTGTAAAAACAAATGAAAATTCGGTACAAAAGACAAAATAAAAAATCACATTATTGGCACTGGCGAGTGCTCGCTTTATTTGAAACACACTAACAGAACATGTAACACTGTACATTTTAATGCTTATAATATTAGTACATGATTTTTTTATAGTTACAAGATACAACGCACTATATGTATATATACTTAGTTTATTTTCTATGTAAATATGGTAAGGTATATTTAGGTAGATATTATGTTGAAATGTCACAATACCACTGATTAAGAACAAATCTAATTGATTGTTCATGTTAAATATGTTTTTAAACTATTCCGGGCATCTATACAATTATTATTTTTATTTTTTATAGTAATTATTATCGATATATATTGACATATGTTTATAGCATATGTACACGTTTTCCATTGGAGAGATATTACATAGGTTTAATATGGGTATGCCAGGTAAAGAATCAATCAGAACGAGTTGCCTTCAAAATAGATAGAGAGTCTTCCGTCATTTATAATATACATATTATAGAATAAGTAGACAGAATTAGACAGTGTAAATCCAAAAGATTTAATAGTTGAGATTACAATTAATCCAACTATAATAATTATAACTAAAATTTTATCTTCAATTTTGACTTCAGCTCTACTTTGCATTGATGGTGTTGTCAGTAATGAATTTTACGTCTATAGCAAAATGACCATGACTCAATACGGATGCCATGGCATGAAAGGAGTATTGACCTTTGATCTCTGAATATGAAATAATTTTAATAAACGTTTCAATTTAAAAAAAAATGTTTTGAAGAGCATTAAGACTTACAGAAATTAATAATGGATGTCTTTATTTGCTAGAGTATAATAATCATTTTAATTTAAATGCTTTCGATATCAGAATATATATATATATATTTTAAATGGAGGAATAGGAAAAACTTAATTTACTTTCTTATTGTTATTTTTGAATTTTTATTCGTAGAGTTATTTTTTCTCTTCAAAACCAAGCTTTACATCGTTCTGCTAGACTTTGACCCGACCCTACTTAACACCCGGTTAAAATTGAAATGAAAATACATGTGTACATTCTTGTAAGAGAAGAGTTATATTTAATAATTTTATTTTGGTTAGTATATTTTTATTTTTAAATATTCCTTTTTTTTGTTCCTATATCATTATGTGTACTATTGAATATTGAATTCATTGGATGGAAGCATGAAGCATCAAAAATATCATGAAACGACGATACTTCCACTTATTATCATTTCCTTCCACATTAAATAATATGCATAACTTGTTCTAAATCTAAATTTATTCCTTCCTTACAAACCACTAAAATGACTATAACTAGAACTACACGCTATATTTAATCATAATCATTATAATGGATTTTTATGTACTTCAACACAAAACTACAACGTACACAATTGTTTAATACGTAAATTCTACATGAAAAAACAAACTGACTCAAATAATCTTGAGGACGTTAATAATAATAATTACTAGTATTTTCACATATAATTATATATATATATATTTGAATCAACAAAACATCATGTACAGTACTCTAGTAAAATCTGAAAAAACTGAAAAAAAAACTTTAATTATTAGTTGTAATTATTATAACAGTAAGAATTATTATTATCATATAATGTACAAACTATTTAAATTTACCGGTATTTTTGTTTTTGGTATATTTTTACTAAAAGGTGCTTTTTTAAAAGGGAGTGGATTTTTTTTTCTCAATACGAAAATTCTCTGATGGGTGTTGAGGAATTTAATATTTTGATTTCATGGTATCTAATATATGTTTAATTTACATTTATTTTAATTAGTGTTCTTTGTATACATAAAATTTAATATATATTTAATTAATTAATTAATTATATGTCTCTGCATGTCCTATTGCCACTTGGTTCTTGTTCTTGATTTGAATTTTTTTTATGGGGAAGAGGGAAGAGTTCATAGTGGAAACATATTTAATATTAGATTTAGAATTTTTAAAAATCTCATCAGCAACATTACTATTATAATTACAGTTAGTACCATGATTGTGATTGTGATTATATTTAGATTATTTTATTATCAACCATGAGAATCACTCTCTGAGTTCTCTAAATATGTATATTATCTTAATATTTGGTGATAGTAAGAATAATCGTGAGGGATTTGGTTTTGTGAAGCTAATAGAGGAAGGGGGGACACATTTTACTTTTATATTTTTTTTTGTATTCATAACAATGATAATAATATTATTATTTTAATTAGTTAGCACAAATTTTAAACAACGAATCACATGGGTGTCGTGTTCCATTCCAAATCTGCGTCGTACGAAGTCCCAGCCTTGTCCTTCTTTTTTAATTTTTCCGGCTCAATTTTCTCCAACTCCAGACATGGATCCGGCATTTGTTGCAACTCTGCTTTGCTCACGAAATCCACCAAACCAGCTCCGAGGGAATCTAAATCACACATAATTGTTAGCTACATTTTCATACTTTCTTTCAATTGAAAAACTGAGTATTTAAAATATAATAATTACATTACATTACATTATAATTTATTAATGAATTTGAAAAAGCGTAACTTACCTCCCAAAACATTAATCGTTGTCCTGAATCGGTCCCTAAAATGGTCACAAGTAGGTTTCACATTTTTAAAATCTGCTTATTAATCTTTATGTAAAGGTATGCGTTTCAGCAAGATCATATTTTCTATATGAAAAATGTAGATTACAAGTCATCTAAAACAAAGTACTTACAAGAGCCAATCCACTGGGATAATATATGAGACGTACTCGGCCGAAAGTCCTACTGTATTAAGGACCATAACCATTGTTACTAAACCAGCTTGTGGGATTCCAGCTGCTCCAATACTAGCTGCTGTAGCTGTTATACTGTTCACAGGAAATATTCAAATTTTATACACAATTCATCTCAGTAGTCAGATCCCTCATCAATTCTCCAAAATTCTATATAATGTTATGCTGGCATTTCAAAAGGGGTAAAAAGAATCCAACTTCTTGACAACGTACCTAATGGCCACAATATTGCCAAGACTGAGAGGAACACCTTGAATCTGTGCAATGAAAATAGCTGCCACGGCTTCATACAGAGCAGTTCCGTCCATGTTGATCGTAGCACCAATCGGTAGAACAAACCTGGAAACACGGGGATCAACTCCATTCTTCGTCTCGAGACAATCAATTGTGATAGGAAGTGTTGCAGAGCTAGAGAATAGGAGATCAAGGACATTTCAAATACACATGAACATACTAAGCATTTTTTAATTTACATATGCACATAATATATTACGAACTATAAGTCATAATTGATTTGATCCAGAATTTAGCCAAGATGAATTACCTGGAAGCCGTTCCAAACGCGGTGAACAAAGCTTGCGTCATATTCATAATGAAGCGGAATGGTAGGGTTCGGGTGATCACGCCGTAAATGAATGGCAGTAGGATGAATCCATGAATGAAGAGACCAATGAGAACTGTCATAAAGTACCAGCCTAATTTGTTCAGAATCTCTTCTATATTGTCTGCTGCCAAGAGTTGAGCAGCAATTAGAAAACAAACTCCGAGGGGTGAGAACCTATATATTTTTTTAAACATTTCCTATTTTTAACACAAAGCATTTTTCCTGTAGTATCGTACTCAGTAAAAATCAATTGTAGAGTAAGAAAACAAGCACGTGAAGAAAAACAAAATGCCTCGATCTCGATGAATAAGAAAACGAAAAATTAGAATTTTTGACACTGACCAAATAACCCAGTTGGTGATAATCATCATAGCTTCAGAAAGACTCCGGAAGAAGTCCAGTAAAGGTTTTCCCGATTTCCCCATCTTTCCCAGACAGACTCCAAGAATTGTGGAAAATACAACCAATCCCATAATATTTGTTCCCTCCTCAAATTTAGATTTCATTTTCCAGTCATGGAGTGCCTTGGCTGTAGTTAATAACATTAATTTTAGTATTTTTCCTCTCAGCATGATATTATAGTCATACATTTTTATTATTAAATGAACTATCAATTTGACATAAAAAACTTCTAATTAAGATCAAACCAAAAATATCAGAGGTGGCATAATATACTACAGAAAATAAACAAACATCAAAATCCTATAGAACAAGCACAAATAATTTATAATCTTTAAAATCAAATACTTCTGTTCTCTGCTAAATCTTCGGCTGTGTAGCTTGGAACAACAAGAACGGTCTGGTACTGTAATTACAAATTAAATTAAAGTATTAACAATTTTTCATATTCACATTTTGTTTTTGTCGTTTTATACACCAAGCCAATCTTACTACACATGTCTGACAATCTGACCATAGTAAATCAACTGCATTAGAAATGTGTAGATATAACCGTAAAATCTGTATGCAACAAGTTACAGTGCTATAAGTTATTAGGTGAAATACAAGTCATTAGATTAATTCTACATTTAAGTACCTACCTCTCTTTTAATTATCAACGGAAGTACTACCAGAATTTTATCAATATTTTAAGCAAATATATAGCATAGGTACTTCATTCGTAAAAGACCAGTAGGTTTTCAATGCAACGATCTCTAACCCCATGACCCCATGCATTGCAGATTGCAGCTGTAGGTGCTGTCTACGATCTTGTTATTTGTTACTACTGTCAAATGTGAATTTGAATTTGACTACGTAATACTTCCATATAAGAAGCATCGCAAATTCCATCTGAAAACTATTTTATACGAAATCTAAACGGCTTAGTAGTATTACTCATGTTATTATGAACAAGAAGAAGGAAATAGGGTGTCAACACTGTCAACGTTTTATAAAGCTAAAGCGTATATTATATCGGTCTATCAGTACGTAACTATAATTTCATATAAAATGGAAGGTATGAGTATAGTTGCGGTGCAAGCCGCAAGTAAAGGCTATTTGTAGAATGACGACGACAGTTAGTAGACATTTACTAATATTTCATTGTCACTACACTGCTATAAGGAAAATGCAAAATTTAAAAAAAAAAGGCACGGAAGCTTATCTGGGTAGGGTAGTGCCACACTACTGCTAGTGTGTCTTTGTGGTCGGTGCGGTGTTGGCCGTTGGTATTGTGTTAAAGTCGGTGTATACATACCTATATATATAGTTATAAGCGAAAGTAAAAAATGTGCATTGATCGGGAATCGGCGGCTAAAATGTTGTGAATTGTATCTTTCCATGCCTGAGATTCGATAATATTCATAGTAAACCATAAATCTTGGACTAATGTAAAAACTCTGTGCATGGTTCCAAGTTGTAAATATATTTCTGCCCTGCCTCATATATATATATATACATAGGTGTATAGCGAGACAGTACTGCTCCAATTCCAAACTTTTTGCAAGCTATACAAAAACAATTATATGGACTTTGCACAGTACATTAAGTCGTTGAATGGAGCTTAAAGCACATGAATCTCTTTCCATGAACTAACATGCCAATTCATATTTCTATCATTTTCCACTCTCCCCCCGCTCCCTCCCCCTTCTTTTTTCTTCCTCCATCATCTTCTTCACTTCCACCAACCAGGACTCAAACTTTTTAGGAAAACTTCAACTTTGGCTTTTATCTCTTAATAGCATTGTCACACTAAAATTTCGTGCCTATCATATCTTAATAGGTTTGTCATACCCTCCTACCACCAACAGTCTCGGGGAGTACACACACAAAATATTATTACGGACGTATTAGATTGCCCGCAACCCACATCAAAAAGTCTATGTGCACACTCTACCTATACCTGAGCTTATAACATATAATACCTAAATATAATATACATGCACCGACAGCCTCTCTCTCAGTCTCTTCTTTAAAGTGCGTCAATCCCCGCTTGAAACTTGTAAATGTAAATTATCCATCCATACGTCTTTCCTACGATGTGTGTCCACATGTGTTGTTGTTGTCTTTTTTTTTCTCCATGGATAAATAATAGATTTTTGAACAAAGCAATGAGATAACCTGTCCAGTTTTGATCGCTATATACCACTTTCGTCATGGCTCTGCTGATCTGATGATCCGTTGAGTTGAGAGACTCAACTCCGACACGTTGACTTAATATTATGTGATGGAGTAAGTCGTGAGAATGGACAGAAAACTTTATTCTATTCTCTCTCCTATAGTGATTGTGTCGTTGGTTGGTCGTTGAGCTGCCGTACATTAGTCCCCACAGACACGATGAAGTGAACCAAGATTCCTTTTGACAATTGACATGACGGCATGTGAATTGTGTGTACGATGTCATAATGGTTATGTACGTGTCGTGACGATACATCATGAGAGCTAAAAAGTTTGATCGAGTTTGTGATTATGCAAACTTTGAGATAGGAAAAATCTAGAGCTAAATGGCAAATGGCAAACTACCAACGGTGCAGTGGAGATGTGACACATGTTCCTGTAGGAACATGCACCTAATCGACTACCCAATAATCCTCATGTATATCTAAATATAACCGAAACAGTTTGATAATTATAACATATTGTAAAGCACGTGGAGAGAGAGAGAAACAAAAACTAATGGACCTATGGATGCGCGGTCTTGCAAATACAATAATAATATGAGTAAATAATAATAATAATACTTATGTATACTATTATGGAGCATTTAACCGTACGATGCAGTGCACTGAAAGGGGAAGAAAAAAATCAAGGCACTCACTCACTTGACTCTCTTTAAAGTGGAGACGGGCTAAAAAGTTAAATATCATTGGCATGTTAGCTAGCGATAGTGACAAATGACTCAGTAATAATCATAATATAACTTGGCTGACGCTGACTCCCCTCCGCCTCCCTCCCTGCCTTATATACAGTCCGCGTGAAATGTGAAATCAAAATATAAAAAAAAATAAAACCTCCAAGTGGAACTGTAATAGAATATGGTCTCAAGTTGATCATATATCTACAATCTATGGACAGATTGACAATAGTGGTTGGCTAAATGCTAAATAGTTGGTTTATCAAGCCATTTCCTCCTTCAAGTCTCATCCTTAGTCAAGGAACAGTCCCATGTACAACATCCAACATGAAAACCAAACCAACCATTCAAACATACACACACACACACACACACCAGGCGGAAAAGTAAATTTCATAATATAATCCTTCCAACATTGAACACATTATTGTAAATAGCTCTTGTTAGTCATATCAGTATGTAATAAATGTATATTTCCCCGTTTATCTCTATGTCTAGTTTTTTCCATACATAAAATTATATGCCACTGGCCTGGTACTGGTATCTGGTTCTGGTAGTATAGGAATAATAGGAAGGCTGATTCATGATTATGTCATAAACGAAAATCATGGAATATCGAATTGGAATAGAAAATTCAGACGAATATTATGTTCTGTCTGTACAGTTCTACAGAAGCAATCTTACCCGTTAGACCACCTAGTCATAAATACTCACTTTGGTTTGCTCAGGCTTACATGCCCAAGCACAATATATAATTTCCTCACGTTATACCAATTCTGGTCCGGGCTCTGGTCCTGGTCTGATGCTGTTCCTGAGTCCTGGGTAGCAGTAGTGGTAATAGTAGTAGTGGTAGTAGTAATGGTAGTGGTGCGAACTTTTATTCTTAATTCTGTATGGTTACATATTAAAAAAGAGCTGGCTGTGATCTACATACTACAGACTGCATAGTATACCTACGCGAATGTACGTCTCTGAAAACGCTTCCGATACAAATTTTGACCCATTTGGCACTCTCTCCCACTGTCTATAGATACCTATTACCTACGTAGGGTAACTCAAACATTTTCAAGACATTTTTTCCCTGTGTAAATGTGAGAGTACATCGCTCCTGCTTAAACTTCCAAGTTAATGTATGGTGCTATATGTGGTCTGATAAATAGACAAAATGCAATGCCGAGTACACTTGGATTCATATGACTCAAGAAAATATTCTACGACTTTTTATTACGGAATATAGAACACACTCCGCCGTAAGCTTGTACTCATGACTCATACAAACTCTACAAATACTCACACACTCCTGTGTATAATTTATACACCACCATCATGATACTTGACATGCACTACTAAATTTTTTTTTAAATTTCCGTTGTAAACGAAATCCATGTAACTTTGCCGTCGTTACACACACCCTTGCTCCTTGTTTGTACTCATAAGATTGTAGATTAAATGAGTAGTTGTATCTCTTAAGTCTGTAGTCTTGAGAGACTGTAGTGAGAGTGGTGCTGGAAGGTAGTTAGTAAGTGATCTTATATAGACGGAGAAGGAGCTCAATGAATTTTTTCAAGAGGAAATCCTGCTGTTATTTCCATTCTTTATTTTCATTTGTTGGAATTGGAACTAGTCTCATCATTCTCCTTTCTGTCATTTCCTCACTATTCATCCCTACTGGTAAGTATATATAGGATTTCAATTTTTTTTATTTTTGAATTGGTAACTCTCCATTTTTAAAAATTTAGAATGTGGATTTGCATAAATTTTGACAGACCATTTTGTGTGTGCGTCACGTGGATTAATTGTCATGGTTCAGTAATTCACCAAATTATAATAATAAAAAGATTGTAAAATTTGACAATATTTTCATGAACAACAAGTTTCCGGAATAAAATGCTACATTTGTGGAACTCAGGACGTGAATAGTGTAGACATGGAGGCGGATCCTTGTTGGGAAACGGATCCATTGAAGGAACAGTTCGCACTTGTCTGTCCCACGGACTCGGACGTGTGCTCTAAATATACTGAGTACAAGCATGTCGAGGGTCATGGACATGATGAGGACTCCACAGGACCACAATTGGTCTCCGTTGTCAGAGGATGTGCGAAACGTACGGCGGACGACGGGGTTGAGCGTCAATGGTTTCACTCTATCAAATGTGGCTCAACTAGCGCTCTCTTTGCTGAAACCACGAGGGAAAGTCCCTCCTCGTCTTGTTTTTGTGATACTGATTATTGTAATCATCAAAGCGGAGTCAAACCTTCCAGTATTATACTTAGTCTTGTATTAAGTATCCATTTAACAATATTCCTACTTAAGTCACGGAGGATCATGTTTTGACTTTTAAATTTCAATACTATTGAACAATTAATTCATATCATTAATTTAAAGTTATTCTCAAGAATGTAATATTTATTTTTACAACTATTCAAAAAAGACTAGACACAGCGATAGGATGATATGATGTTATATGATTGAAAGATGGATCTCCTTCTTTCTTTCTTTTTCTTTTTTTTAGAAAATTATAATAGGGAATGCGGTGACTTATCAGTAGTGTTGTTATTACATACGTACCTACATACAAATGGTTCACGTCGGTGCTTGACTACCTACCTACCTACCTTCACAATTCCACTACAATTGACAAGTGCTAGAATAGTTAAAAGTAATTTAAAGTTTTTCAAACAGAGATACTGTAATAGAACGGATAGATGGTTTATCACTTCTACAACATATATAATAATTACTGATACCATTATCCCTTGTAAAGTGTTAAATAAAAATTGTAAACCTTGAACAGTTTTAAATTAGTGTAGTGGAGCCGCCTCTTGTCTATACTGTCTGTTGTCCTTTTTGTAAAAACAAAAATGAGCCCGAGTCTATGTATATTATATTCTATATTATTGAGCAATGGAATTATTATAATAATTTGAATGTATTTTGAATGGTCAAATTGATGACCATGTAAAAATGTATGAGGATTTGGAATGATGACTGATGACACGTTTGTGGATGAATAAAGGAATGTGTGAAAAGTTTCTAAGTTACTTAATGTACTGGTTCAGTTAGAGAGAGAGAGGCGTGAATTTCCGAATCACATTATTACATGAGCTCATTCCGCACTACATTACATTATAATAAATCGTCTTTGGACGACTCCTCCTACATTACGGCGGCATTCCTATATTCCCATTCCTACTCCTGTCCCAAGTCTCTCTGTGTATTATTTCTATTTGTATATAATTATGTTTTATATGGTCACGCAAGGGTGAGCTTTTTGACTCCTGACTTTTGTGTACTTTGCTCAGTGGTTCGGGTCTCCGCGTGTCGGCATGGTCCGTCTACTTCACTCCCTGTCTCACAACATGGAAATGTTGGGGAATGTGACTACTATATAGATGCGTCTGTCTCGCCGGGAAAATACAGAGCACGGACTTGTTAAATGGAGCATCCATTTCCCTGACACATCTAATTCCATCCATGAAAAATTAAAGTTTACCGTTATATGGTGCAAAAACCACTGTTTTCCCATCCTGTCATCATTCCTACCATACTACCATCATCCGGATCCTCCACCCCTCCTATAATGTATATGTAACTTTATGATGATATTTTTTTTCACTTCGTCCTGTATACGTCCTCCCCAAACTTTTCTTCAATAAAACCTCTCACTCATTTTCATTTCACCTAATAATCATCCTTGGATAATATACAGAGACGTATAGGCATACCTCTCCTCCGGCTCATCCCCTTTCATCAACTACTACTGCTGCTGCTAACTGTAAAGTTCATAAATGTCACGTCATTAGGCTTGTTTTCCCGGACGAAGACGAAACTGCTGCAGAGCGGAGATCCGAAACTATCTCACTCTCATAAGACCCAAAAGAAGAGAAGAGAGAGCGTCTCCTATGCTGTACACTATCTCTCGACAACATAATCAAATCAAATCGTTCATCAAGTCCTATATCTTGTCTAATGTTAATGTAGCTAAGTTACTTAGCTGGGTCGACAGAGGCACCTCCTAATCTAGGTACTATTGTTAATAGGGAGATGAGACGAAGTGGAACGGGCTGAGGAGATATATTATAGAGCCTCGTGTGGGACGTATAGGACCGTGTCCGTGTGAGTGTATATAGTATACATAGATATATGTGCAAAAACTAGTGAGATAATGAGGAGTGCGTTTTGGCTTTCGCCTTTTTGTTGGAAGTCCAAGTCATTCTCATTCTTGTTTCCTTGTTTCATAATAATTTTCTCCGACTTGGGATACAAATTTAAAGTCCTATATTACATCCTATGTACTATTCCGACTACATACTATATTGCATATTGACGTAGGTACATATGCCCCTTTCAGAATCAAAGCTACGCAGTTTTCGTTTAAAAGGGCAGAGTAATACATATTACATATATATAGCGAAAGTTCCGAAAGAGTTAATAGGGAATAGGGGTTCAATCGAATTCTAATTTATTTTTTAATGGCTATATACGCACCTATACAGTATATTCACGAGGATCCGCTCCCCGTCATCCGTCTCTATTAGATTTCCTCATGAGAAGATTTGCCATGTAGATAGTGGATACACTGGCTCTTCCCTTTTACTGGTAATAAACTAGAATCTATAATTGTAGAGCTTAAAGCAGAGAGACGCAGAGTATTCATTGAATGGGGCAGGGCTAAATGAATGTAATGAGATCGTAATAGTAATCCAGACATTCCAGAGACCGGGACAGGGACGAGGAAGGAGGTCTCGTCAGCATTAAAAGAGAACTTGAGTTCACAGGTCCATCAAGTAATTAAGTAGGGAGTCTAAAACATGGAGTCATGGAGCCAGACATGTGTATTTTCTCTTTCTCTACAAGACCTACAGATACACATGTAGGAGATGATGATCGACTGCCTCCCAGGCAGAGTATTTTCCTTTTCCTACTAAGGCTCATGTATGTACCTACCTTATATGTAGATTAGTGCATATGCAATATCTATGCGTAAGTTCTCCTTGTGAGTTGATACGGATGCACACGTGCTCCATTTCAAGCTCGTTTCTCTCTCTTATCGCATCTTCAGCTAGAAACAAATCAGCTGTGTACTCTACACTTTCCTTTTCTCATTCTCTTCACCCAAATCCAAAAGTAGGTAGAGTACTTTGATTGATCCAGCAGTAGTAATTGTAACTTCAAAACATTCAAATACTCAAATACATATATTATATCTCATTCACATGGGCGAGGAGGAACTGAGTCAAATTTAGATTCAGATTTAAATTCAAATCATTAGGAGAAATTTCATCTTTATTTCTCTCGTGAGAGTCTCGATCCAAATGCTTAATAAATGATTTATGCAACTAGAAACTTTACTATTGCTACATGTATAACATGTAGCGGCCTATAACATGTCCTGCCTATAAATAAATATGGACAGGGAGGCAATCTAAGGCTAAAATCAAACTATGAGCGAGCTATTTCAAGAGCGGATCCAATGGTAGAGTGGAGAGGGGAGGTCTAAGGTCCCTTGCCATGATACATTTTTTAACATACGCGAAAAAATAGGCACTTAATTCAAAATGGACGACAAGTATAGATTAGCCTCCCCCCACTCTCTTATGATTATTTTCTAGATTCGCCACTGTAAAGTTCTCAAAATCCGTCAAGTAGTCTCCCATCCCATCACATCACATATCTCCACTACAAATTTACAATTATTTTACTTTACTATTTACATAGTTCGCCGTCTCACATATATTTGAAAATCCTCTCATATCATCAATTAAATTAAATTTTGGAGTGTGCTAGCTCGTATATAAGTGAACGTTATATATATGAACATAGCATTTGACCCAAATCCATAACAAATCCACAGACTGCCACCACACTAGACTGAAGTGCTCTTGAGGCACTACGCATATAGCTGTAATTTTCACAGTTAAACAATTGAGTAAAAGTGCATCGAATTCGGATATGTATATTGGTAAACACTGTGTCAATATTAATCCAACAAAATTATTTGCGCACAAATCAAAATCCTAAATCAAATTCTTTTTAAAAACATATGTATAAAAAATACGTAGGTACCTAGTATAGGTAAAATTGCAAAACAAATGATGAAATAAAAATTTGGTATATTGATGTGGGTACAATTTTAATTATTCATGAGTCTACCTACGTTATTAATAAAACTATAAGTATGACTGAAAATAAAATAATTTGGTAAGCCTTTATCCGTATAAGAGATTGTATAGGCATTATTCCATTGTAGAATGTATTTAGTTGGATTAGGATTTTCTTTTCTAGGAGACGAAGGAAGGGAGGGAAAGTGAAGACAAGCTTTAGCTGGGATAAGGAAAAATTTTTCACATAAATACTTCTTGGAGTTCCAAAATCCAAATCTCAAGATATAGGAAAGGAACAGAGAGAGAGAAAGGAGATAATGAGACAATGAGAGACTGTATAGGAATGAAAGATTCTCTCAATAAAATTCTCAAAA
>JAQFZE010000383.1:0-27869 GCA_034695245.1 Dicyrtomina saundersi | reverse complement strand
TTAATTAATAAATTCGGCTTATCTTAATCTAAATCGTAATCTGAATATTTGATAAGGTTGAATCTTAATCCGAATCCAAATCTTTATTTTTTGGCCTACCATCCCTGGTTGAGGTAACGTAATGTAATGTGTGGCATTAGTGGCATGAGACCATGTATTAATTAATTACTGATTATTAGTTTAATAGTAGTATGGTATCGACGGTCATCGGAGTCTCATATCATTGAGGTCAATACGTTATACACCGCTATATTTATAATCATTTAGGAAGTGGCCATAATTTTGATTTTAAGATTTGTTGGGAAATTCAAAATGTGCTTTTTATATGGATGAAGTATGAATGATGTCACTCATATTACCACTATTTTACGACAGCCCTTCCCCATGTCGTCACTATAACATTACTATAACATTAACATGGCACTTTATGGATACCCAACTAGATCCACTAACCCTACCGACGACCAACATTATTTATGGGCGATCCTGCAAAGAAGTTTTGCTGCTAACAGATCCTTGCAGTGCAAATTGCTTATTTTTAAACTGACAAAAAAGAGTACAAAATATCGATTTTTATTGAATTGGCGTAAAATTCACACAGCCCAACGCTACTGTTTAGGCTGCCACTAAACACGGGTTTCAACCCTTTTTTTATCTTATAATATATGCTTAGTTATATTGAAACGAATTTTAATGACACAAGGTATTGTAAAATTCATACGCATATTGTTTGTGTACCGACACTGCTCATGCCAGCAAAACCAGTACCGGCGCTAACTTTACGAAGCTAAATCATTCCAGAAAAGCTTCTACTGTTCTCACTCGATACGGAGCAACTCGTACCTAGCCGAATTGTACCTTTGCTAATGCAACCGAGCCAACTTATACCTACACCTGCAATGCTCGCACCTAGCTCGTTTGCACTGGCGCTTAATGCTGGAGTTTATGTTAGCCTTACTACAAAATGTTTTTTTCAAGTGATGAAACCATCCCGCTGTAAGCTCAGCATCTACTTAAGGCCGACGGTTGACAAATCCTGCACGAAGCGCCGGATATTTTATATAGTAGTTACCCACCCATAATTGTCCACCAAAGAAGACCCACAGCTGAAAATACATGCATTATTCCTTGCATAAAGTAGTTTTGATTTTTAGAAGCTGAGCTTAAGCGTCTATTGTATGTATGTACGGTGTAGCCTTTCATCCATTTTAAAGGATATATCAGCACCGTGTATTACTGTACGGATGTATATATGATTCTTGAGCATCCCATGGTGGGAGTGCTCATTGAATCTATAACCACTAATAATTATAATTAAGAGGCAGGGCAAGTTGCGACTGTTACTGCAGACCACCTAGCGGCAGTAATTTTAGAATGCTCTACTGCAGTATGCTGAAAATCATTTTTCAGACTCAATTGCTCTTGTCTAGACGAAGATAGAGAAATAGAAACAAGTAGCTGGAGCGTGCTAGGCCCCTTCTAAGTGTAATACGTTCAACTATCCAACCCACAATCTTTCCTTCAGTGGGACACAGAGAATGAACAGTAGCTGGTTGCAGTGATAGGTATAGTCGAATGTATTGATGTAGAATTGCAACTATGCCGAAACACGGAAGGAGAGCGGAGACAATCCTCTCCATTAGCCGAAGCGCCTACGTCTCAGACATTACATCACGTATCAGCGATCGCACACTCCAACTCCCTTAGCCGCTCATCCACATCTCAATCCCACTTCCCCACACCAACCATTACCACTGAAACAAACTCTGAGCAAGAAGGCAAAGATTGCTACCCAGCTAGGTTCCCTCCACAGATCCAAAAAATGAATCCGCCGAGGATTATTTAGGACAGAGCAAGCTCCCCTAAGCCACAGAGCCAGGATAGCTTAAGCGTCTATTGTCTCCCTGGTTTCTGTCCTCAATAACAACCCCACAGCCAGCATTGTCGCCATCACGTGAGCCATCAATGAAGAAAACCACCACACCCCCCAGAAGCCAAGGGTCGGGCATACATGATGTACCGTAAATTATCCTTCAGGACTTACCTATCACGTATTACTCAGTGTGTAGGGGCACCCGGCCTAAATAATGTCTCAAAAATTATTCCTTAGGACTTACCCGGCGAGTAATACAAACAGTGTAGTGGTTTGGCGTAAATGAGGTCTTCCAAATTATGGTTTACGACTTACCCGTGATGCGCTACAGAGGGCGTAGGGATTGGGCATAAATAATATCTTGCCAGTTGCACTTTAGCACACACCCGTAACGTACTACAGAGGGTAATAGTTTTGTCACGATGAAGATGTGCCTTCCTAAACCTTGTCATTAATGAAATGGTTACGGTTTCTAAATTTCATAAATTCTAACCTAGCCCACAAGTGCCAGTGAAAATCGTATCGAACCCATTCTTATCACTCGAACCCTGCTCACTGGTACCAGCAAAATTCTTATCTAGCGTATTTGTACGAGCGGAATTCTTTCCAAGTGAACTCGTAACCCACGCCAAGCGCCGGATTTGTGGACCGCGCGCCCAAAGCAGATGCTGCGGGTACAGCGGAATTTGGCTTTAGTGAAAGAGTAGAAATATATTGTGGCAACGCTCAAATTACGACAGCGCCTAACTCCCCTTCTACCTCTCCTACTTGAATTTCTCATTTTACTACATGTGTGGTGGCACGCACACTTTTATTATTTTGGCGTGACGAACGGGAGGTGGTAAGGGGTTTGCTGGAACAAGTGGTCTGTGTATGACTGGTGAGGGTACAATTAAGCTTCGAAGCAGTGGGCTGGGAAAAAGTAGTCCCAGTGCAAAGGCTTCTGGTACAATAATGCTTGTTACGAGTGGGCTGGATACCGGTGATATAGATACGAGTGGTCCGGGTACAAACAGTACGGGTCCGAGTAGTAGGGTAAGGTACGTGTAAGTAAGTAAGTGAAGTACGTATGGTGCGAACACGAGTCATACGGGATCGACTTGTGTCGGTTCGAATGGGCTAAGGGCTATTTGTGCAAGTGGTCACGGTTAATACTGGATTAGGTGCGAGCATATTTGGCATGAGTGGTGCCGCTGCAAGAGGTGCTGGCCGAAGTAGTGCTAGTACGAGTCGTACCGGAACGATTGGCATCGATACGAATGGTTCGGGTCGGGTGCGAAAAGTACGGTTGTAGGACAAAGTCTCTCTGGTCATTTTCCCCCCGGACACTTTCTCCCCAATAAGCAACAGCGGACATTTTCCCCCCAAACTCTTATTTAGGTTATTGAAGTGCAGTGATGTAAGATAAAGTGATGATTTAGGAAATGTTGGATAATAAGAATATGTCTTTTTATTTTTATTTATTTTCGCTAAATGTATATTATCTCAAAAATCCAACGCAAAATATACTTTATTAAACCGCAAGCTTGAAATAAATTGTCATACAAAAAAACTGAATTTTCAACTTAATAAGTGTTGGAGGCATAGTTAAGTAGTTTTAACCATAATCAAATTCTAAATATTATAGTTAGAATTAAAATTACACACTCAGGAAATATATGTACCTTAAAGCTCCAAATAGATCCAGGGTCTCCAATAGATCCCGGGCCTCTAATATGTTTGTTTGTTTGTTTGTTTGTAAGCTTTATTCAAGTGTCAAATCATTCGATACACATTACATAGTGATTGTTATCAATCGATCAACACATAATCAACATATATATCCAGAATCCAAAATTTATAAACAAGTCAATTTTGTACAGACAAACGTTATCAAGAAATAGTCAAATATGTGAATAGTACTAAATTATGGGGGCACATAAACAAATGGGTTTGGGGTTCTATTGCTAACGTAGTAATTACTTAACTTAATATTAAAATTACTTACTGACATATCAGTAACACGCAGTTCTGATGGGAGTTCATTCTAAGCATGTACTAGCCTATATTGAAAAGATCTCTTGTATGTTGAAGTAGGCCTAAATATACTACAATCTAATACAATACCATCAGTCGCTCTTGTTGCTCGTACCCTATCCTTAACAACTATAAGCTCAGATAGGAATTCTGAGTTTGATCCCCATTTCAAAAACTTAAAAGTAAACAATAGCATCGAATGTTTAACTCTTTCAGCCACAAATAAAATGTCTGCTTTTTCCAAAACAGCTGACTCCAGAACTTTAATCTTATTCTTAGCTCTAGTTTTCATCCACAATGGTGTGTCACTTATAGGAACAACAAATTCATTAACTTTACTTTGTAATTTACCAAATTCCGTGGATGAGTGTACAGCCCAAATAGGAGAGCAGTAGTCAATAATTGATAAAACATAAGCATTTAACATATTACATGAAACTTTAAACGTAAGGTACTTTTTAAGGCTTAGTATGAAAATTATGGCTACATAAATTCTAGATTTCACAATTGCATAGTGCTGCTTGAAAGTTAGGTTAGAATCAATATTTACACCTAAATACCTAAACATATTAACTTTTTCAACAACATTTCCATCACAGTACAGGTTTACATTATCACAATCAACATAATCCTGAGCTTTGTGAAACATCATCCATTTAGTTTTACTTACATTAATTCTTAACTTATTTAGCTTAAACCAACCATTAATTTTATTCAACGCTATTTGCATTTTGTTCTGTAAAACTAAAATGCTTGTATCCGTAAAATATATAACAAGATCGTCTGCATATAACGCATAGCTATGACTAGCATCAATTCCATTAGATAAATTATTGAAGATCCTGGGTCTCGGGCAAAGTTTAACATAGATCCCGGGTATCTAATACATCCCGGGGTGTCTCTTATAGATCCCGGGGATATCGTTAATAAATCATATGGGGTGGTCTCTAATAGATCTCGGGTTTCCAATATATCCCGGGGGTGTCTCTAATAGATCCCGAGGTTTCTAATGGATCCCGGGTCTCTAATAGATCCCGTGCCTCTAATACATCCCGGGTCTCGCCAAAAGTTTAAAATGGATCCCGGGTCCCCAATAGATCCCTGGCCTATAATAGATACTCGGGTTCAGGGCAAAGTTTTACGTATATCCCCCCGGGGTCTATTTGGAGCTTTACGGTACCTACCTAGTATGCTATTTCTCAGTATGGCTAAAACATCTTTACATAATAATACATCCTGACTCTAAAATACTCAGAAATAGGAATGCAACTATCGAATTTTATCATATTGAAACTGCTTCAAGCTGTTATGCAGACTGATAAAATAAAATGTTAACCGAAGCCCGTTTGTGTATGCTTATTTTTTTGCAGACCCGATAAGAAAACGTGTTAAATAAAAGTACGCTTTAAGCAGATTTATAAATTGTGAGCATTAAAACTTGCGTAGTAATTAGTAACTAAATCATGACAAAATACTTAAGACCTATAGCTTACAACATTTGCGTTATTTTTTCAAAGTGCGTACCTTTACACGATTGTAAACTACCACATACCAGTTGTTAAATTTAAGGGCTGGGGGAATAGGTCCACTGATACTTATCGGGGGGAAAGTGTCCGGGTGAAAAATGACCGGGGGAAAAATATCAGCGAGGAAAATGTCCAGGGAGACTTTGTCTGTTTACCAAGAGTACCGGTATAAGAACTACAGTAGCGGCATTCAGGTGTGTCATCCCGGCTTGGCGGGTCAGTGGTGTAACTTCTGAACTGCTAAGTCGGGGAAGTCTCCCCGTCACTTAGATCGTGACTCAAGTTGAAATAGTGCTTGGTAGCGGCAAGAGCAGAGCAGTTTGAGGTAGGGAGATGATGTGAGTAGACAGGTAAGAAGTTTACGAAAATGACAAATAGAATTTGCATAAGATTCCCGCATATTAGCCCTGTCAATTGATCGCAATCCCACTTGAAGGAAGTGATGCTGAGCCGTAGCCTAGGCACTACACTTTGATAGCTAACGACAAAGCTTCAGCCTACATCACTCCCATTGAATCCACTACGAAACAAGTTAAGACTTGCTCCAGTCATCCTCTCTTTATCTGAACCCCACAACACAGAACTCAACGTCGGTAACGACGCCACCGCCAATAACACCGCAGTCTTCAATTAGATTTCCCCACAAGAAGTCAAGCTTCGTCCGCTCCTCTTCACGACAACAAGTCCTCAATATACCTTCCCAAATATACGCACCAAATACACAGGCTCCGGCCTCTACTCTGTCCCCAATCCACTGTCAATAAATCCCCAGTTAATTATCATATTGTATTAAATTAATTCCTGATTTTTGAAGAGTGAAATATGGAAGTGAATTACAGAAGGATTAACTTAAGGTTGATCCTCAACAGCTCTCATTCTTTACCAAACTTGAAGGAAATCCGAAAATCGTATTTCAGAATGTATTTTTCTTATCATTTGTCCCAAAATTGTAAAATCCCCAAACTTAAACACTTAATCCGCTCAGTGATCAAAACATATGAATAATCAGTGGGATCGATTAGTCTCAAAATACCTATATAAATCTTTAGTGAAAATTATATAAATCATTAGTTCGCAAACGTGATCCCTCCACTCAAGAATCGCAGTCAACTTCTGTCCTATTTGGTCAATAATCCGTGAGACAAAATGTATACTTTTAAGTGGACGAAAACCATTTCACCAATTCCTTATTTTCATCATCATCCCTTGTTGCCGTGAAACCATAAGTTTTGCGGAAGTTCTCAATTAATTATCAATCAGATTTATTCTTTTGTTTTGATTTTTTTAGTAATTAAATTTCATAGTATTTATTTTATTATTCTTACTTCACACTTTCCAAGTTTACATCCTTTCTCAATCATCTCCTACCTTGACTTACTTACACCAACTTGCTCATTCTCATCTTATTCTTACTCAAGGGAGACGAGGTTCATTCAAGCCCATCTCAACGTCATTTAGGAGGTCAAATTGAAATCATTTATGGGAATGGAGATTCTCCAAATCCCTCCCTTTTACAAATTAGGACGTCAAGTTTGTATACAAAATTGAATCTATCTCATCAAAACCAAAATTCTGGTCAAGTTGATGTTGATGACGCTTTACAAGAGACGGCTGCCATGGTGCTCCGTTTCCCAAGTGCAGTCGTCGGCTCGGCTGTGTCTTCCTCCTTCTCGGTAGCGGATGATAGCGTTGTTGTCTCACCAAACCACGCCACACATCAACGCGCCGCTTGACCAACTGAAATTCTCCACAAATAATATTCGTTCATAACTTGTTCAGTAGTCTTCGTCCTCAAAGTTATCATTTGCATTTTAGTTCTCCAGTAAATTATGCATAGTTGTTCACCAGATCGTAGTTATTCCTTAGCTTCAAATCCCAGTCATAGTCTCTAGTCTTTACACTATTTTATTTCTTTTCTCCAAAATAGATATTTTCAAAATTAATCGAGGAACTCTGGAATGCCATGGTCAGCCAGGGCCTGTCGTTCGCCTACCTCAATTACAAACCGAGAGCGAACGACTCGGTCCTGGGAAGGCTGTGAGCTCTGGGTTCTGGAAAGACAATGAGTGTATGTCGGCAGACGTAATACGCGTCGAAGTCTTCTCCACCCAGCCAGTCTTCATATTTCTCAAGATTTCAATTCAATCCCATATTCCTCAAGATTAGTTACCATTCATATCAACTCAAATTGCGTTTAGGATAAAATTTATATAGTTAATTAGTTTCTTTTTCTGTGTTTTAATATTTGTTTGCCGAGTGTAAAATTTACCAAGGAGAATATCCGTCATGGATATCAAGGACGAAGTCGATCGCTGATATGGATTTCTTGCCAAGGGCGATCGTCCTGACCCTTTGATATCCATACGGACGGCAACTTGGAAAGCCACACGAGAAGGTACTTGGGCTTTCGATCCAAGTCCTTCTCCTTTGGGCCACTTGTCCTCATATTATTCTCAAATCTATTTTCCCGTTATATCACATGTACCCTTTTCCCGACCACTATGTCGCTAAACTGGAATTTCCCAAATAGCGCATTATTTCTCAATATTTGTCCCATATTGAATAGTTTACTCCAATTCTTACAATTCACACCAATAACCGCAAGCAGAGTTCCTGATTTTTGGTATGAAAGCGTGGAGATGCGGCTGGTCCGTTCTTAACTCACTTTCATACGGGAATTACGAATCTTCATCTCATTATAATTTTATCTTGGCTTATTTTCATATCAAGGCTCATCCCCTTTATAGGATGTGGTGGACATCCCCACACTGCATACTCCTCTACTATCTGACACACCGCATCATTTCATAATTCAGACGTAGAATTGCGTAAAATGAATTTAAGTACTTCGTAGGTTAGTTCGCCCATTTTAGCATCTTTACTGGCATCCACATATTAAAATATCTGGCCGACCGACTTGACGAAGTCCCCATAAATTACCTGTAACTGTTTCATTTTATATCTTTTTACCATTTTATAAATTATATACGCGCAACGATTCGATACTTATTAATGTAGGAACATAACTCGGCAACTGGTTCATGAATGGGCATATGTGGAACACTCCCATATTTACAAGTGCGTCCCGCTCATTCGTGATTCTGGTTCCCGTTTTACAGGTATGCACATGTGCTCATCCGTTGCCTCCTTGGCACAAGGCGGAGGCAAGTGTACATCTAAAGTAGAGTTCCTCTGCGGCCTAGCTATGTGTTTCGACATACATCTAATTCCTATTCAAGACTGTTCAACCTTACAGATAATCTGATTGATATAATATGATAATCTGATCTTATTGATAATCTACAGTCCCTAGCAGTACAGAGCGTAAGTAATCTTATATCGATATACTAGTTGAACTAGAAAATAAGTACACGAGCCGCTAGACTTGATTATGTGTATATGACATGTTTCTACCTAGTGGCTCACACAGTAATGTTGTTGGAATACCCTATGGGTGCATATCCTACGGCTGTATAAATAAATATAATAATAATACATCCAGGCGCGCCGGAACTAAAATTTTTCTGGGGGGGGGGGGGGGGGCGGGGACACGTTTTGGGGGGCAAAAAATTAGATGGATTTATCCATCTTTGGCTTGAAGTAGATGCTGAGCTCTCGGCGAATATAAGATTCAACAAATTATCAGTCTTATTTTAGCAACAATTATATGATAAATGTAGTTTTCATTCATTAAGGCATTCGTAAGAATTAAATCGACTATTGCTATAGTTATATTTCGTAGCAATGTTCTTCAACAAAGTTAATACCTCAACGTAGTGTTTAAAATACTTCCAATTGACAGCTATTTGTCACAGTTGTGTCTTCTGCGGATAGATCTTTGTTGTCAGTTAGTTTGACCCTGACAATAATTATACCGTCATTTGTAGAAAGACCCTTGCAAGGGTACCAACAAGGCCTTGCTGTTACTAAGTTTGACGGCACCCAGAAGTATATCGTCATTTGAACACATTCCTGAAATGGCAGCCACGTCAGAACAAAGTTTTGTCAAGATTTATGAACACAAATGGCAATAAAAATAGTATGTGAAATGTTAAGCAATGGTTTTGATGTTGATGAATAAAATAATGGTGTTTCAAAAATCTTGATAGAAACCTAAAAACTAGGTAAAAAGTACTAGGGGGCAAGCAGACATCTCTTGCCACGCCACTGATTGTCTAGGTAGCATGCTGCTCCCCTTGTTTCCGTGGTTCCGACGCACCTGGCGACAGCTGTTTATAAAATTGTTACGATAATTAAAGAAGGATGCCTAAAATGATATTTAAAAGACGCCAATGTGAACGATCCCTCACCATCCAAACCCCATATACATTTGTACATAGCATGTAGTGTGAGACCAAGAATGACGATATGGCCTAGGAAGGGTATAGTAGTGGTGTATAGGCACCAAGGAATTGACTGTGAGGAGAAGTAGGTCAGTAAGGACAGGAGGACTGGTTAGGAAAAGTACAGGAGCGGGAAATGAACAACGAGAGGACTGATCTAGTAGGTGAATGAGGAGGATGGGCTCGGGAATTGTGGCGAAGCCATCGTAGAGAGGAGAGAGAACTTGACTTTTAACGATACCACGGACGAAAGAGGTTGTGTGGAAATTCTACTCTAGGAAAGTAATCGTGTGTCAGCCATCTTTGATTAGTAATAAGTGCATCAGTTGGATGAAGGGCATTGTCGGGGGAATACGAGACGCCGCAGACCATCGCTACAGGCATCCTATACGATCAAGTCGGACCGTGTACCAGGGCGACCCGACCTACGACCGCGGTTCTGCTCAGCTAGCTAGCGTGGAGCACTGGGGTATTCCGGAGCACTCCTGTGGACAGGGATACCGGACCGGCGGCAGCGGAGAAGTAGGTGGGGTGAACTGAGCGGAGAGCGGCTCAGCGGCTCTACAGCGGGTATCACGGGGGGATTTCATCGATATAGGAATTTCCCCTTCTTAGTAGTTAAAATAGTTTGGAAAATTTAAGAGTATTTCAGTTTAATAGCATTGGTGAATTTCCATGTTATATTCAATTGTGTAAAACTTTCGGAATCGTCCATTGTTGGCGTCATCGGTCGGGTCACGGGGTCTGTTCAGAGACTAGTAGCATCATATCCTCTCGACCTCTGGTTATAAAATGGTTGCACTAACGAAAGGGGATACCGGAAATTATATTGAAATGACGCTATAAGTAAGTAATTGCTTTATTATAAATATTCTCACAGCAACAGAGTGTGCAGATTTCCGGGAATGTACAGATTACTTTAATTTAACTAATGTACGACAATTAAATAAATTAAACATAAAAACATGTACAAACTAAATGGCATAAATGTTATTGCGATTACATAATAACCATTTACTAAGCTAAAATTAAAATTCATCATGACTTTTTAATTTACGAATGTTAACAGGCAGTGCATTTCAAGTGGACACTGCCCTGTACTAAAAAAATTATGGTATAAGGAGGGTTTTCCTAAAACCAAAAGATTACAATTATTATGATTTCGAAGAGAGACAATGTTTCTGTTATCAGTTATTTAAAGGATACAGTCAAGTCTTTCATCCTGATTAAGAAGTGTTCTAGTAGTCGATAAAATAACATACATACTTCTTACAGACACTGTCAATAAACTAAACATTTCATACAGTTTAGACATATCAATAGGCTTACACATTTTTTGATTAGGAAACCCAAGTTTACGGTTGGCTATTTTTTTATTCCCAGGGAATAATGGAATATTGGGAGTGGGAATATTCCCGGAGTTTTGGGAGTTTATATTACAAGGAATAAAAAATATATTCCCTAATTTTAGCACAGGGAATTTAAATTATGTATTAGGCGTATATTTACGGAATTTAAAATATCACTGATTAAAACTGCAAAAACAAGACTCAAGTATTGACATAATGTAACTTCAAGGTAGTCATTTTTGATTTAATTCCGTATAGCTAAACATGTAATATACGTTGATCTTGAGCTGTCGGTAAATTAACAAATCAGTCGCAGCATATCTCAAAATAAAGTTGGATTCTTATTTTTGTTAAAATAATATGATTTAACCTCCAGTTGTAATTTTTCCATTTCAAAAATTAAAGTTACCACAGCTAACCGCCTGACCACAGTTACCCATCTACACTATTTATTGTAATAATTATTGTCAGGCTCATTCAAGTTAACATAATTATTCATCTTGTTTGGTAGTGACACGTGTTGGTAACTAAATTATGTTTCTGGCTACGATTTTTATTCAGTGGTCTGGTTTGTGTTTTTAGATTAACTAGGTATATGCTTCAACTTAACAGAAAGAAACAGAATATTCACGTATTTACATAAATAAAAATTAGGAATCCTTTGGGAATTGAAGCGAAAAATTGGGAATTTATTGGGAGTTTATTTCAAAAATTAGGAATTTATAGTGAGTTTATTGAGAAAACTGGGAATTTATTGGAAGTTTTAAATTGAGGGAATTTACAAGGAATAAAGGAGTTTATCGGGAGTTTAAAAATTAAAATATATTCCGGGCATAAAAAATCGGAATTGGGAAGATAGCCAACCCTACCCAAGTTGCTTACGATTCATAAAATTAAAGCAATACCCTTTAATTTTTAGACCCATTTGTGGACGATCCTTCAACATCTATAACACTTGATGCGAGTGCGCATGACATGTAGCTAAAAGAGGTTTAAAACATATTAAAGATGTTCCATTCGATATCATAGGTGACTTTCCATGTGTTATTTAAACGAGTAACACTTTAGAAAATTAGTTAAATCTTAAATAAAAATTACAGAACACGCATCCCTCGCATTTCCTGTGTTCAAAAGATGTTTCAATTAAATCGGTTCAGAAATACAATCTGCAGCGTACGACTTACGGACGGTCAGAGAAACAGGCAAGATTCTCAGTTTCTTAACGTGACCAAAATGGAGTGTAAGAAATCCGGCGCCAAGCGCCGGATTTGTGGACCGCGCGCCCAAAGCAGATGCTGAGGGTACAGCGGAATTTGGCTTTAGTAAAAGAGTAGAAATATATTGTGGCAACACTCAAACTACAACAGCGCCTAACTCACCTTTTACCTCTCCTACTTTACTTGAATTTCTCATTTTATCAAATGTGTAGTTGCACCCACAGTTTTATTTTTTAGGACGGACGGACGGGAAGTGGTAAGATCTTGCTGGTACAAGTAGCCTGGGTATGACTGGTGAGGGTACAATTATGCTTTGAAACCGTGGGCTGGGAAAATGCTTCTGGTACAATACTGTTTGTTACGCGTGGGCTGGGTACTGGTGATATAGCTACGAGTGGTACGGGTACGAGTAGTAAGGGTACGTATAGTACGAATACCAGTCGCAAGGAAACTTGCGTCGGTTTGAATGGGCTGATGTCTATACGTGCAAGCACGAGTGGTCTCGGCAAATAGTGGACTACGTGCGAGCGTATTTGGCAAGAGGGGTGCCGTTGCATGAGGAGTAGTGTCGGTACGAGTGGCATCGATACAAATGGTACGGGTGCAAGAACTACCGGAATAAGAACTGGTGACTAGTAACATCCTATGATAACGACATCAGTTTATGAAATGGTTACACTAATGTTTGAAACATTTTGTAGTTGTATCAGGGTGTATTTAAGATATGATATTCGAATGACGTCATGTATAGGCGACCCCTCACCACCATGTATAAGCCATATACGTATGTGTATGAGTTGTAGTTAAGATAGGTTGGAAAATTTTAAGAAGTTTCATTTAATATCATTAATGACTTTCCATGTTGTATTTAAACATGTAACACATTCGGGATCGTCTATTTATGATTTCCTCGGTCGGGTCAAGGGAGCTGCCTGTAGACTAGCATTCCATGCTAACGTGTTAATGAAATCGTTACACTAGTGAAAGGGGGGTACTTATAATTATGGTATTTGAAGGACGTCATTAATGAACGATTCCTCACTATGTATATGGAAAAATTAGCGATTAGCTCCATTCAACTGCTAATTGTGGAAAAACGATTAGTGTTATCTCAATTAAAAACTATACAACACACACCTTTTTTATGTACACTAGTGTTTGTGTTTTAATAAATTAGTATGGCAAAGCATGCACGCCAAACAGAAAAGCGTAAATATTAATGTATATCAGCATTTAAGTATAACACACTAAAGGTGCTTTAAATATAAAGTTTGAAGCTAAACTAAGCATTACTGCAAACACAAACTGACTTGATTAAAAGCGCTATTTAATTTGATTGAATTTTGCATTTCATTTTTATATCTTGTCATTTTATTTGACTTCATATACGTACGCTGATGCAATTGAATACATCGCAATATAAAATTGTTTACCACTATACATATTAAATATAAATGTTGTAAAAATATGCGCGCTGAAGCATATAAAAGGCGAAAGAATCTAACTAATTCAGTAACATTGCACTACATGGTACATGTGTAATGTGATTGACGTTACGTTAAACTGTGATGGCTAGGTACTTTAGGGAAGTGTTACTAAACTGGATAACTAAATGTGTTTCGTACTTTATAATTTAAACAAACTAATGCTGTAGACAATATGGCCACTGAAGCAAATTGATTATCAAATAAACTACATGATACAGTAACATTGTACTACATGTTACTATGTGACGCGGTGCAGCAAATTATATCACACGCCGTCAGCTGGGTACTCTACAGAGTATTAGTCAACTTTGCAAAGTACATTTGTTTTCAAGTTATCAATAAAATAGACTGATGCCGTAGACAATATGTGCGCTAAAGTAACTCGACTGTAAAATAAACAATTTGATCCAGTAATAATGTACAAAGTTGTGGTATACAGCATGTGCGTGGCGATATATCACAAGCTGTCAGCTAGTTACTCTACGAAGTTTTAGTAAACTTTACAAAGTAAAGATGTTTTTAATTTATTAATAAAATAAATTGATGCTGTACACAATCTGCATGCTGAAGCAACTCGAGCGTAATATAAAATATTTAATCCAGTAATATTGTACAAAATTGTACAATATCGCATGTGCATAGCGATATATCACACGCTGTGAGCTAGTTACTTTAAGAAGTTTTAGTAAACTTTCTAAAGTAAAGTTTGTTTTCACTTTATTAATAAAATAAACTGATGACGTAGACAATATGCGCACTAAAGCAACTTAACCGTAAAATAAACTATTTCATCAAGTAACTTAGTGCCGCTTTATAGCAATAGTCATGTTCATAGAGTTTTATCACGCAGCGTGAGCTACTTACTCAACAAAGTTGTTTTCGGTTGGCTTATCAATGTAATAAATTAATGCTGTAAACAATGAGCGCGCTAAAGCAAATCAAGCGTAAAACAAACTATCTGATCCACTAACATTGTACTTTGCTGTACTAGTTGTCGTGTGCAAGGCGTTATGTTTGACAACATCGGTTTGTTACTCTAGGAAATTTAGGTGAACTTTGCAAAACAAAGTGGTTTCTTTACTTTTTAAATAATAGTATTCTGTAAACATCCGAAGCATACAGTAAAATCAACTATTTATTAAAGTAACAGTGTAGTACATTGTACAATGTGTTGCGTGCCAATGTTCTTTATCATTTAATACAAAAAAGTTACAAAAACGTTACAAAAACGTTACAAAAACGCTATTTTTAGGCAAATAAGTATACAGACGCTACAAAAACAAAATTGTTATATCTTTAAAACTGTAAAGTTACAAAAAGCTAACGTACATAATTTTATAAACTCGCTATGTTACTTGAACACACTAAAATATTTATAAAAAGGTCTCATGTTTGGCGTTTTTGAGTTTAAGCTTTATTTTGTTACACTATTTAACCTAAAATACACAAGACAACCAAGTTGGGACGCAATAACATAATAAGTTTCCCGCACCACGTACTATTTGTCAGTGATTTGTCATAAAGGCAACCAAAAAGTACGTTTGCATAATGTTGGTAACAAGAATACGATATGTTGATAATTCAGTTTTATTTATGTAGGACAAAATTGATTTGCTGCTCCTCAATACGTGCATTTATACATTGTTTACCTAAACTCCCTCTTGTAACTTGCTTAGTTAGACCTAAAAACTTGTCATACGCCACGCACAGACATATATTACTTTAGTTCGAAGCTACGAACGAGCTAACTGGAATACATTTACCACTAACCGCAGCAACATAGCATGGAAGGCACTTGAATGCCTAGTCAAAATTACAAAATGAGACCCAAAACATGCATAAGTATTTCACTGGTTTTTGATTACATACACACCAAAGCAAGAATAATTTATTTTTACACAAAAATTGTGTCACATGCCAGAGCGTGCTGTGAATGTGTGATAATTTTGTACAAGTGTATTGGGCTATACTAGGAAGTTGTACATAGAACAACATAAATTTAAGTTAGGTTTGCAAACCAAAATAAATATTTTTAGGTTTAAAGGTTGACTTTGCCTAGATATAACTGTTTATAATATATTAATGTGCATCACATGTAGTCAAAATAATTTGAAATATTTTGTATGCTGTTCCATAAATTATTCATTGTATATTTTCATGTTGTAATTAACATATAACACATTCAGAATCCTAGAATCGTCTAGTAATGGCTTTATCCGTTTGTTTAAGAGGTCAACCTGTAGACTTGTCACATCTAATGTTAACATTATTAGATTAAGAAATAGTTACAATTATAAAAGTGGGTGATCTAAATTTATAAAATTTAAAGAGCTGTGTGGTTGGCTGTTATTCCGCAATCACTTTAACGCTTGTGTTCATCACTTTTAACTTTTAATTACTGGACAGAAGCTTAAGTACCTCAAAAACTCGTCATTGGTAGAGCAAGATCGACTTCCGACGTCCTTACGGCCCACTTACTTCAATTATTCCTTGTCTCTTCTGACTCATGAAGAGTAGCTTGATAAAAACAGAGATTTTATAATTAACCAACACCTCATCCTTACTTGTCAACCAGTAATGTTCTCTGACTCTATTGTACAGCTGCGGACGCTCGTCGACATCAATGAAGAGTGTGCAAAATGCAACCTGTTAACCAGTGGCACGCCTTTATTATCGTCTAAGTTCTGGAACATCGTACTCCAAATAATCGTAAGGACTGCAAACTGAATTTCAAACCCACGTTTCTGCTTACGTTTATTAAGACCATCGTGCATCTGGAAGCCCGTGCCCGTGCCTTGGATGCCAGTATCATCTAAGGTACACATGTGGTTTCTCAACTAAAAAATGGTTTTTTCTATGCTGGCACCATAACTCTGTCACATATATGAAAACTGTGTAACAATAAATATGATTTAAATTAATGTAAAGTGTTGCTGATTATCAGTGTAGCTGACGTCGTAAACTATTTCAAGAGTTTTTACTTGTCAATTAATTGCTTTATTAACAAGCACAGTGTAAAACAATGTACAAATGCATATAAAAGCTGTCCATGAATCAAGTTTAATATAAGCTTCTGCACAAACAAAAGAAAATGAAGCCTTTAGATCCCCTACTAACACCATAACTACCACTGCCTTTAGATTTTATCGAAGTCATCAGTGCTCACAAAGCCGTCACATCCATACAGCAGATACTTTTGTACACACTACATATTACAGGTTAGATTAAAGTGGTCTTATTTATGTGTGTCATGCCTTGCTAGACAATAGGTGTCACGCAAGCTTGATAAAAGAGCGCTTTGCTTAACAGCTGCAACTTTTAAGCAAATATGTGTTAATGTATTAGGCGTTAAACAACAAATGCAGTAATAATTAAAACCAAACTAACATTTTAGTTAAGCCCGTGTGGATTTAAAATTTGCTTGTGGCCTCCAAGTGTATGTGCTTTTTTGTATTATTAAAGACCGACCACAACAGTAGTGCCTTCTTTCATTGCCAGTCATCAAAGACTTGAATTTGACTAAATCACTAAGTTTAAAGTTCCAGATCCTGTGTTTTCTCATTCTTTGTTAAAATCTAGATCTTTTGTTGTTCGAGTTGTAACATTTTATTTAGGAAAAATTCAACATATTTTGAAGTTCACCTTTTTTCAAGATTTGGTCATCCATTATACTATTTCTAAACTTTGTTCACTTTAAAATTTATAAAGCATCAAAGAAGACTCAAAATTAAGTAGCAAAAAATAGTTTTTAGTGTATATTAGGTTAATACACGTCTACAAAAGTTATTTGTTATAGTCAAACGGAATTAACTTATTTTTATTCTATGTAATTAGGTACTTAAAAACTTACGTGATTCACATATAGTGTTTTCGGGTTTTAGGTTTATTCTTTGTTTTGATTTGATTTGATTTGATTTCACTTTATTCAATTGTCAAATTAAACATCGAATTAAATCAATGATTTACAATAATAGACAACAAGCTATAGGTAAAGATAGAAATAAGAATATATTGTGACGTTTTATAATTAAATAAAATAAAACTAAAAAGAATAAATAAAACACATTATTATATATTGCCTTATGATAATCAAACAATTTGCTTCTTTAGAATAAAGTCCTGTAATTCAGATTGAAAGAACATATTTTTAATGTCACGTAATTCACGAGATAACGAGTTTCACATGTTTATAAATCTATATTTGACACATCTCTTATAGGTTAAGGAGTTATGAATAGGTATTTTATAGGTATTCGGATTTTTCTTTTTTTTCTTTTTATTATTAACCTATCACATTTTTATTGCTAATATTCTGTAATATAGATACCTTTAGTTTTGTTGCAATTAACTGTTTGTAATAATAATATAAGTTCGTGTTATGAAATTCTTATCTGCTATTAAGTTGTTATTGAACATATTTTATCAAATTCAAAAATATCATAATTTAGGAATTTCACGTTTATTAGTATAAATAATAGTGCTTTAAATTTAACTGTAGAATTCAACTAATAAGTATTACTTGTCCTTTGTTGTTTAGCGTTAATATAATCTATTTTCAAGTCCAAACCAAATTCTGCGTATTTCATAAAAAAGTTTATGAGCCTACATTTAAGTTCTGCCTTATTTATAATTTTTGTTACTCATTAGACGTACATTATAGGTAATACGTTTTAATAAATTGTATCTGATTTTATTCATCATGTAGTTTATTAAATTTTCCCTTCAAGCTTGTCTATTGTTATATGTTAATAATAGGTGTTGAGCCTAAGCTTGTTCATTGGCTTCAAGGCCATAATATGTTAGGTATTGCTTCGCAGCTTAGTAAATATCCATAGTATTTTTCCTGTTTTATTGTTGTTCATTTTAATTCTACAAATATATAAACTTTATAGTTTGAAATGCCAGCAATTACGAGTAAAATAATATTAAAACATGTAATATTACTGCTTATTGATAGTATTCTGTTTACAATGATCGAGACGTCGAACATATGTATTTTGTTGGTTTAGCACACTTTTATAGTGAACTACTGATTACTTATCTGATTGTGGTATAACTTTAGATGTGTTTATTATTTTAATGACACAATTAAGGTTAGTTACATAATTTTGATGGATTACATAACTCTAAATTAAGTAAAACACAGTTTTAGCCACTATTTGGCATTAAGTATCAGTCATTATATACAATTCCATTTTGTAACCGGTGTATACTATGAAAATAAAAAACCTAGTGTAGAAATGTTTTTAACAAAATGTATTGGTAAATTTAGCAAATCAGAGTATAACCTGTAAAAAAATTTTAATTTAGTAAAGTATATTCTTGCAGTTAGTATTAATGAATGTTAGTTGCATAGATAACAATAGATAAATTGATTAGTAAAGCGAATCGTGTAAAAAAAATTAAATTTTTATTGTTTGCATCTTTAATGTTTTATAATAGCAAGCAATTACTGTACGGCTTAACAGAGGCTTGTGCCCACGGTGACCGAGGGCCCAAAAAAGATGCTGAGCTCGTAGCTAATACTGACTCAAAGAAATAAGTAAAGTCCTACTTCAGCAACGCTAAAAGATAATCCATGTAATAATCCATAACGGCATAACACTTTTAATGTTAAAACTTCACGGCAAACTCAAAGTTTCAATACGCATGTAAAGACTATAAATCCGTGCATGCAGGCGTTGGTTTTGTAACAACAAAACTTACTAAACACAGTGGTTTATATAGGTAGCTAGGAACACTATGCTGTTACTTTTACGTGTAGTGGAATATAAGCAAACAATATTTGAATAGAACGTACTTTAATTTTTACTAGAGTGCGTTGAAATGCTAATGGAGCTGATAATAAAAAAGACCATCCCTTAGCGTAGTGTTATTTTTTCATGATTGGTCGACACAACTTGCTGGCTTGAGGTTTCAAATGATACTTTAAGTAAACAGAAGAGAAGACGCAGGAGATTTGTCCGACGGCCTTCAGGATGAAGGATCTTGTTTGACTTGTCGAATTAATTAAATTATATAAAGTCAAAGCAACAAGTACCATAATACTTAAACTAGAAAAACTGAGATAGTATTATGTTTTACTAATTTATTGAGGGCATTTACAAGGGCATTTACAATTTACAAGGGCTAAAGCCCTTGTTTTATGGCAGCCATAACAGCAAAATTAGGCATTTTAAATTTGCCGCCAAATTTTAGTTTCAATTTACAGGTTTTCAAATAGGGGAAGCAATTAGGCCGCACAATGTATTGTTTGTTATCTTATTCATTATTATTTTATGTAATGCAACCAAAAATTCAAAATTCCGATTTTGAATTTCCCGCTTAAACATTAAATATTGTGTTAAATGAAGATTTCGACCTGTAACTTAATAAAATTACACTAAAATGATATACCATTAGAACGGTAACAATTAGGCGAATCTAAATAACTTAAAGTGGACAAACGCGTGTTATTAGAATTTAAATGGTTTGAAAAAACTATAAATGAAAATTAAAAAATTTTAATAAATTTTGTCGAGTAATATATCATTCAAAAGCTCCTAAAAAATAAGCAGACACTATTTTTTTGGTTTGAGTTGGTGGCCCATACAACACGTTTTAGGTGAAATTGAAAAAGTAAAAGACCGTTGTCATGAAAACTGTTAGTAATAATAGAGGCGCATTATGTTATTTGAATTCTACTAGTGATTACCTTTCGAATAATATATAGCACGATGAAATTGGTCTAGTATTTCAAAATTTTCAAAATTTCGGTAAATTGTTTAGATTGTAGGTAACAAAGACAAGTAATTACAAACTAATATTCAATCTTGTTTCATAAAGTTCCTACGTCTAACTTAATTTTTTTTTTAGACTTTTTTAACCCCATTAGTGCTTATATTATTAACTGCATTACAATAACTGTTGCAAAAAACTAAAAAGCACTAAACGCTAACACTGACTGTATAGAAGCATCATTAACCAACGTTTTTACTGTAATTTGTAAGTAAAGTAACTTTAAGTGTAATAATTGTAAACACTGAGCTAAAGAGGGAAGCCATCTAGAGCTCGTTTGAAAACATATCGGCCTAGATCACTCTAGGAAAAGTTGTAATTTGTTTTATATAACTTGTCAATTTTTATAGTTTAAATCATATTTACAGTTATTTTTACAATCACACCGTGTTTAACTAATCCAGTTCTATTGGAAATAGATCAAAGATGTTACATTTTTAATAGTATACACTATTTGTTTCGGTGTATTTGTTTCCACCAAGCTAAACGCTATTTTACCCTACACGGTGCACATATTAAGAAAAGGAGACAAACAAAACAGAAGAAATTTATCTCCAGGACACGATTTTCACCGGATTAAACTGAAGTACAAAAAGCTAAGTTCCATCTTATTAATACGTAAGCCGAAAGGCACTACTTTCATATTTTTCCTACTCGTAGGTTGTACGGCACTAGCAAACTATGTATTTTGATAGGCTTTGAAGAGGTCAAAAATAAATTAGGACAACACCCCAACTAACGGATCAGATCTTGTCTATGGTAAATCAGCAAATACAGATAATGTCGCACAAAAATAATTTTAATCACCGCAAACGGAATTCTACACACAGTCAACATGATGATTAAAAACTGGAGAACAAAATAGCCGTGAAAATGGAAATTCTAGGAAACAGTGTAAACAGCAAGGTAACAACTTTGAAAAATATTGTTGCCAAACTAAAAATTACAAGTGACGACGGTGCTGCAGAAATATCTTAATACAAGGACCAGTTAGCGGGATAATTAGAAAACAATGCTGACTTACAACCCCGATAAAACAAAAATGAACTCGCTGAAAAACTGAAAGACTCAATTAACAGTAAGGTTGTTTACTTAGACTACAAAATTTGGGCATTAAAATTCTAGATTGAAGTGTAACAATCTCAGACTATAAAAGCAAAAAACCAGCTAGCAGGCCTGCAGTGTAGACTATCAGCGGTGTAAAAAAGAAACAGAAGTAAAGAATTCGTGATTTTGGGCCTCAAAGTAAACAAGTTAGCTAAAAACAACACTAGACCTCGTAGTCTATAAACTTGGAATCTACATTGCTAGATTTGTGGTTTAGGATGCTCAAAGAGCCAGCGTGTCTACATCAGGCAAACCCTCCTTGAGTTTGAGTTTGAGTTTAAGTGTACTTTATTAATGTGTCAGTTGCATACAATACAATTGTACTGATTTCCATTGCAGGACACCTCAATGGAATTCGTCCTTGGTCCTTGGTATTTGTGAAGCTGGCGAAGAGCAGTCAAGTCTCGCTAATTTTAAAAAAAAATCAGAGTTAAAACACACATCGAGGGAAGTTTGCATTTATCCATACCTCGTTAAATCAGAGCAAGCAATGTACAGACATACTAGAGAAATGTTCTGGCAGTTCAAACAGCGACAACTAACGGCAGTGGTACAGTTCATTAGAAGATTTGGCATAACTGTAGATGGAAAGCAGTACAGAAGCAACGGAACTCAATTAATCGAGTGGGGATGTAATCCTGGTTGAACTAGTTCAAAACATATTTCTTTGAAACGTTTTACGCTTTCAATTTATTTGAAGTATACCGGTATGTAAACTGACTTTCTTTTCATCAAAATGATAATAGTGCCGGGTGGGTGTAAACGCTTATGTCCATGGGGATATGAAGCTTCACTCAAGTTATAGTTAACGGAGTTCAACTTTTGATGGAAGAAGGTCTAAATATTATGTAATTAGTGAACTATAAAGCTATCTGAAATGTCCTTATAATTGAATCATGTATGTAAATGAAATGAAATTTGCTAGAAAGTAGCAAAATATTTTAAGGTATTTTGATGTTATGCAAACAATAATATACCCTCTAGTGGATTGTACTCTGCGAGACCAGTTTACGTTCTTTAGGTAATATGTAATTTGATTAAAAACCTACGTTAAATATAAATACATCTTAGCGATATATGTAGAGAACAAAATTCTTGTTATTATAACCAAATGAAAGCTATTTATGTGATGTTAAATCGGCAAGATACATGAAGATAGTAAAAGGCTTAGACACACTCGGAGGATTGCTGATCTGATTAGTTTTGTTTAACTATTATTTGATTCAACTCTGTAAATTGGATTTGTGTTTAGACCTTAATGGCCGTAAATGCAATAAATCAATACATAAATACATACATACACTAAGCTAGAGGGTTTCATTTAAAACATTTAGAATAACTTTTCCGTTTTACTAACTATCCAATCTTATGAAACGTAACCAAGGCAAATGTACTTCAGAAATACAAGCAGCAGTAGGAAACTCAATAGTCAAGAACTGGATATCCAGTTAAAGGAGCTGGTGCCAAAATCCAAGAATAAAATTATTCTCACTGTATTGAAGCTGCAAAACATATTGTCTATACTACGGGGTTTAACTCTGCTAAATAAACCAATCAGTGATATCACTAATCGTTAAAGTATTTAAAGTAGATTAAGTGAGCATACTCAAGTACGTCAAATTTAGTTTAGAAGTTTTAAAGGTGCATAATGATTTACCAATTTGGAGATTTATAATGAAGGGTGCTCACTTGTAACGAGATATCATATGCGCGTTCCTTTTGAACTGACTGGTTGTGCATTACTGTTCCTTGTAACTTTTTTTCGAGTTTTTTCGTTTTTGGGTGGTAAAAGTAGTTGATGTGTATTTTTGAACTGGCCTACAGGATGGACAAAAATCCAGGTAAACGTCGGTAAGTCGGAATTTCCGAACCATTTTTACATTTAAGCAACTTGACTATTTCTTCATTTTCATTTATATAGGTTTGCGTGTCTCTGCCTGTAACGGTGTGGGAGGTATGTATACCCCATGCTCTACAATTGGCATAAGAATTTGCTGTGTGGGGCTGGGCTTGGCATGTTTCTACGCGGTCACGTGGTTTACAGTTTATTTCTTCATGTCTTAAACTCTGTGAATTACAGCAGGCAGAGATGGGCACACTCGCAGGGATGACGCTCACTCATCCTCTGCATCTGTGTTTCTCTACTGTTACAGATATAGATGAGCTCAGCCTTAGCTCTTTTGGAGAAGAGGTGGGCAACATTTCAATGTCCAGTGCGGAAGAGAAGAAATTGATTGGGACGGATGGTGGAATGGATGTTGACTGTGACAAACCTTCTACCTCTGTCAATAACGGGACATCGCAAGATAAGTCTGAGGTCGGCATGCTTGCAAAGAACCTGGCCTCCATGAAGACAACTTCGACAGGGGCTTTGGGGACGGCTGAAAGCTGCAATACTTGGCCCCTTTTTAATCTTTTGGGACGGTGGGGGAGGGGAAGGATGGGTCAGGTGAAGAAGAGGGGGGGGGGGGAGGGCCCTAAGGCTTTTCCCCAAAAGCAAGGAGAGAAGAGAAAGAAGAACAATAAAAGGAGCAAGACGGAGAGAGATAGGTTGAAGAGAAAGAAGCAGAGGGAGGAGTCAGCCATTGATGGCGGAGCTTTGTTCTCCACTAATTCAACTTTACCTGGGACTACTCCTGATGACTCACCAAAAGAGCCTGTACTTAAGCGGACTCGTGAACAAGCTCTGCCACAAGCTATTCCCCCTCCTTAAAAGTAACCTGCGGGGACTATCTTGACGGCATAGGATAAGAAAATAAATCCCGTAACACCAGGGTTGAGCAAACCGAGGTCTGTACCAGGGGAGGGGTTTATTCCGGAACAATACGCTGCTGTTGTTGATTTTCTTGACAAGCAACTTGGCAGTGTTGTCCTTGATGCCCACCTCTTCCAGAAGGATCATATTTGGAAAACTATGTTGGTGGCTTGTGACAAGCCTGAAGGTGAAGTGCTGTTGATGAATAAAGTTTATCATATTGCGTAACAATCTGTGGTTGACTGCTGCAACCAAGAAACAGAAGACTTGTTCATTCAGCAGTGCCTTACCCTAACCTGGGAAAATAGTGTTAAAGCTGTTCACCAGTTTAAGGGTTTGCCACATGCTGATGCCCCTTAACCAGTTAAGGCTCCCTTATTCCCCCATGAGGTATTTGTGTTGGGTGAACGTATTGCTTTCCCTAAATTCCTTTCAATTCTAGGGAAGAAGAATAGTCCGCTCAATACTGCCAAGTGGAGGAGTTGGCTGCCTAATAGAACCGGCAAGGCTGGTAGGGAACCCTTCCACACCTGGACTATAGCAATAGATAAGGGTTTAATTGAGATCCTGGCTGCCCGTGGCAATAGACTCTATCACCTAGATGAGATAGTAGAGTTCAACCTTCTTGTGGGATGGAAAAATCAGATGCCTTGGAAACAAGGATCAAATTTTTGTTGCTAACACACATGAAGTGCCTATGGCCTGTATGCTGGCATCTAAAAATATCCAAGCATCACTGCTTTCTCGCTTTTGTGACAGAGATATTGTTACTGTGCAAACATGCTGGGAAAGCGAAAATATTGTCTTTGCTTCAGTGTACATGCCGGGCGACTCAACTTTCCCTCCTCCGGGGCGGATGTTAATGGAACTTGTTGCGCACTGTGAAACAAATCAGCCACCCCTTGTGGTTGGTGCGGATGCTAAGGCTGATCAACTGCTGTGGGGTAGCACAAATACTAACACAAGAGAAGAATTACTTCTTGACTACCTTATGTTAACAGATGTTAGTGTGGTTAATGTGGGTAATACTCCTACATTTGTTGTTGCTAATCAAAGTGAGGTCTTAGACCTTACTCTAGCAAATAGTCTAATGGAATCTCGTATCTCAAAGTGAAGGGTGTCAGATGATGAATCATCATCTGACCACAGGTACATCAGATTCCCAGTCCAAGCGGGAACATCCCTCCAACACATTCTATCGCGTAATATATGAAAATGGACTGGCACAAATTTTAACTTACTCTTAAAAGCAATGTTTGTAGTCTATCTACTGGTGAAAATATCCTTACTCCAATGAAGATGGACACTTGCGCTGGTGGAATTACGAATGCAATCATGAGTAGTTTGGATTTAGCCTGTCCGCTGAGGCCTACAAACCCCTTAAATAAAGTTGTTTCATGGTGAAGCAAAGATCTCACTCTGCTTTGTAAGAGGGCTCGCGCCCTGTACAGGCTAATGGGATCGGTTAATAACCGGAACCCCTCTCAATGGGATGAATACGTTACTGCGCGTAACGAAAATAAAGATGCCTTAAGAAAGGCAAAACGGGACTCTTGGATAGAGTTCTATAGTGGAGTTAACAACTACTCCGATGCGGTCCAGGTACTTTGGAGGATGGATTCGACGGCAGTTAGAGTCCCAGGTGTCCTTATGGACCCTGTCAATGACAGGAGAACCGAAAGCTATGAAGATGCCCTGGACTTTCTGCTTCGTCACCCTTTTCCTGAGGACCTGGACTGCCTTACTAGTCCCCGGGACTTTTATCCATACCCGACCAAATGGGAGGGTGCGGACCTAATTCTATACAGCACTGCGCGGGCACTTTTTCTAGCGTTAAAAAAATATTTGAAGAAATTAGGTTGAAAACTGCGACCGTTCTCGTACGACCTACAGACATTCGGACAGACAGAGCGACAGACAGACGGACAGACAAAACCATTTCAATAGATGCTTATGAGCTAAAGCTCAGCATCTAAAAACGGGTTTTACCCCAATTTGTGATTTGGTCAGTTTAATTCAACTACTATTACACTTTAACAAAACTAACAAGGGAATCTCGCCGCATGTAGTCTCTCGATTTTAAATACAATACCCACATTAAATTAGGCTGCACTTGGTTACCACAGATCCAACGTAACTCCACTGCATTTTGCGCCGTGCGCTCACAATCACGCGCCAAAATTTAAAAAACTTGATGCATGATGAACTTTGCAATCTCGTAGCATTTACAATTTTTGTCCTAAAAATTAAAACTTTTACAATTTCGAAATAAAACATTTTGTTCTGAATTTTTTTTGGAAACCATTTTTTTGAAGGCACGCAAAATACCCCAATTTTATAAAAATATGAGCGTTTTTTGAATTTTAATTAACTTTATAGATGTTTCATTGATCAAAAAACTTGTAGGAGCTACAGAGTTGAGAAGTTGCAAAAAATTGATTTTTTAAACTTTGGCACGTAATTGTAAGCGAACGGCGCAAAATGCAGTCGAGTTACTTTAGATCTGTAGTAACCAAGTGCGGCCTAATTTATTTTGGGTATATTTTTCAAAATCGTGAGAGTACAAGCGTTGTGGTTCCCATATAAGTATATATATGTACAGGTAACCCGGCCCGTCCTACGGACGGAACGTAACAGCTTTTATAACACTTTAATATCCTTACACAATACCAAGTTAAATGATTCGTTCTATCGCCGGTCATACAGATTTTGGTGCATGTTTAAAAATTTTTTTTGAAGGTACCAAAATAACAATTTATTAATGAAATTGTATGCACCTATTATACGTTCAAATGTCATTGCGAACTGATTTAAAAGTTTTAAAGTTCTACTTAACACCCAAGTTAATATTTGAAAAGTTTTAAGCATGTAAAAGCGTTAACAGTACGCCCCACATAGGTTTTAAAATTGTCTCTGATAACTGAATGACGACGCTATCTCTTTGGTTAGTATGTATCTGCTTAAATAAATACAGAGATAGTTAACTGAAAAACAGACTCAAATTTTTATTTTCAATAACAGGAAAATATCACATTTAAATTTTGATTTGGATTTCATTAATAAAGAATAATTATATTCCAAATTGGATCTCGATATTAAAAGTAAAAAGTATTCATATTCCAAATAGGATTGAATTATTATTAAATATTCAGATTTAAAAGACTTAATTATTAGAAAAACGCCAGATTTAAATACTTATTTGGATTTTATTACTGAAGAATAAATAGACTTCAATTAAGATTTCATGAATAGAAAATATTTGTATTTAAATGACTTCATGATTAAAAAATATTTAGATTGAAAGGACTTTATTTTATGAAATAGTCACATTCAGATTTTTGATTGAATTTCATTACTAAGCAAAAATACAAAACCGATATATATTTTGATTTCATTACTAAGAAAACCCTATATTCAAA
>JAQFZE010000382.1:0-27893 GCA_034695245.1 Dicyrtomina saundersi | reverse complement strand
CACACGCGCTAATTTCCTAATGCATAACGTAAGTAAATGCTGAATAATATTTAATACTATCATCTCCTGAGATAAACATATAAGGCCGGATCCATGCTGTTATACAATTTGATGAGTACCACAATTTTTATTTACGAAAGCATAACGACATTTTGCATGTAGAGAAACAGGCAGCATGTTTTACAATTTGTGGGATGACATAGATCAAAACGAGAGTAATGAAATAAAATAAACCATTTTTAAACAATTCAAGCTATCACGGTTACCATAATTTTTTCATAATAATAATACTGACAGTAAAGAAATAAACTAGAATTACTAATACTTGGCCAACTTAGCTAAAATTAATGTGGTAATAACCAAATGTAACCTAGCATAAACACAACTATAATATAATTCGAAAATCGTGCTTGTATGATGGTAGGTTAGTATACATATATGAAGTAAAGTAACAAAGTAAGTCTTAGTAAGTACCTACTTATGGTTTGATAATGTTAAATGTGTAATTTACACGCTTAATTTGAAACTGAACTTGAAGCATGACCTAGAGGTTGGTGACTGTATAATTCGAAAAAGTTGCAGCGCAAATCAGAGCAGAGCAAATCATATTTGAAGGGTACATCGACACATAGAAGACATTAACCATTCCCCGGTATAAAAATAAGTTATAGCAGACTGAGCGAGCATGTAACTCAATGTAAATCACGTAAACAATTGCTAAAATCCCAGAAAAAACGCGATTATTCTGACACAGCAAATAAACGAGCCGTCAATTAGTGTAATGCTTGATAAATATGATAATGCAGACTATTCCCGATAATATCCATATGGTGCGTAACTTTGCGACTAAAGGAATCCCACTACCATTTCAGTCCAGTTTGAACCACGACTGCATGTCAATTGGCGGTAAGGGGGGTGAGAATTGGATGTTAATTACGATACAAAATAATTGGCCGTAGGCCTTTTAGACCAATAGGCGGTAGGTTAATTGGCTGTCCTGTAATTCCACTTACACTTTTTTTTGCAATATCTTTCCGCTTCTGTTATTAATTCAAAAGATTAAATGAATTTTCACTTGTTCATCACTCCCCGTTTCCTCTGCCCACTACTACTAGATCCTTGAGCAGACATTATGTTATTGCTGACGGTCACAGAAGTTGAATGAGATGACAGTTACACTGAAAAAAGCTCTAAACTCAAGACTTCTGCATGAAAAGCAATGCAGATTGATGGTTTACGTTGCTAACAATGCAAAACAAATGCAAAGTAAGAAATTATACAAAACATTTTTCTTACCGCCAATAGTCGCAAAATAAATGCGTTGATTTAATTCCTATTTTTCCCTTACCGCCCATTACGGAACCGTCGATATGCTTATTCCTACCGCTGATTCGATTTATGCATGTTGAACCATTATGCCATCTTTCCCATCAAACCCAACATATACAAGTTAACGCATACTAGCAAAGGTTGCAATTTGTAATGCATGTAACACGTTCATATACATACTAGACGTAAATATAAAATAATTTTTAATTCACATAAATAAGTTCTTATTGAATACAGGTAATTATACTGAAAATTTTTACAGGAAAGATAACTTGGTCATAGCTTTGTAGCTTGCACATACATTCCCTTATGGGGCACTGACCCCATATAGGAGTAGGCAGGTTTGTATATTATAAATTATCTTCTAAAGATTTCTGACCAGGAAACAAAACTTGTCGAACATTTAAATTGATTCTTGATTTTGATATGTATGATTCATGAAAATCTGACCATTGGTCAAGAACAGAAGTAACATTTTCACTTGACTCCTTGAATTCCGACATCAGTGCTAAGCTACATAACTTGCATTCCCGCGAGTGAGACGTTCGATCTAGTTTGAGCTTCTTGGCCACGAACTCATTTTCTCGAAGATTTGAACAATTATTACTCATTTCTGAACTTGTGTCACCCAATAGCGACTCTTTCCACGGCATTGTAGGTGAAGAAATAATCTTTGGTACACCGTGATATGATAGTCTACTCTGGCCTGTCATCACAACAATATCACCACTTTTTAAATACACTGCGAGCGGTGTTGTATCTTTGGTGGTTGATCCAATAAGAAACACTGCAGTTTGTCCAAAACTATAAGGTCAACGGTGAAAATAAAAAAAATATTTTTTACAATTGTGGAACCAAAAACGACCAATACCAATAAATTTTACGGACAGTTTTATTTACCTTAAAGAGAAGAGAGGGGCATATTGATTTTTTTCGGATCTATCAACGTGCCCGGAAAGAGTTGAATCCAAATGATAGTAATTGACGATCGCAGCTTCAGCTTCAAAGTCATCGTACCCCAGTACCAATGACATATATTTCGTCAAAACCGACAGATCAGGAGGGAATTCGCAGCGATGATTTTCTGAATACACCTATGTTGAAAATAACACTAAATGTATTATAGTGATTTTAGTGATCTTCAATACCAGTGTATACCCTGTTACAAAATTACATATCTCCCCAAATGTCTTTCGTAATTCTAATTCCACTGATTAGAATACTATTCAAAACATTGTGTTTTGTATATTGAGTCGTTAGGCTATTGATGGCTATTGTAGTTGTACAACAGTCAACAGTGACTGAATAAAGTTTATATATAATAACATATTGTTAAACACCTTTGTATCCCAGTCGTGATGGTAACCAAATGTGATCCACCTTAAATCCTTGTAAAATGTGTCTCTATCTTCCGAAGACAGGTCTGACTTAGTTTTTGCCCCTTCATTAGAAGCTTCCGCTTTGGGCTGCCGTCGCCTTAAATTGTCAATGTTTGTAATGTGTGGTTCTTTGGGATAATCATTCAGACACTTTGTAATCCAGTACTTTTGTCCTTCGGGTGTAAATGGATTTTTCACAAAAATTAGACCTGAAATTATTACACAATGAGGAATTGGTTATTACGAATTTCAACCTACGACTTTTACTATGGACTACTTCCATCTCCGTCTGTCATCTGCTGTAATCTGTATACTATAAGTTATTAGATGTATTATTAGCAGCTGTATACATGCATTTTACTAATTTCCAAGATGTACAATGTAATTGTAATTACTAACCATTAGGAAAGGTGAAATCAAATACTTCCCAATTTGAAGGATGAGACAATCCAAATAATGGTTTACAATCATTGCTGGTCCAGTGCATTTGCAATGCACCGGCAATCGTATCCACTTCAGGCTTAATACCGAAGCTACGCATTGACCTTCGGATGGCAATTTTTTGATCCAAAAACTCATTTCCTTTGTTGGCGTCAAACACTTCTTTAAAGTCACAAAAGGATTTAACATCTTTGCAAGATTTGTACTTTTTGAAACTTTCTTTAAATCGGTCTCGTTCATCACTTTCACGATTATCACTTTCTACTGATTTCGAATCCATGGTTCATACTTAAATTTGCCGCAGAGTGAAGTTTCTATTGAGCAGTTTTTAGAGTGATTCGGTAATATTATTGTGCTTTCCATAAAGCCGTTCTTTCCATTCCATGTTTATTATTACATGCCAGAATAGCCAGAATGTTTGTTCATCGTACTGCACACAAACATGTACATAGTGATAGTGACTACTGTCTAGTGAGACTGAGACCTGAGGCTACAGAAAACAAACGATATTTCAAAATAAAAATGAAGTAATATTACGAGTAGCATTTAATAAATCAAAGCGGCTTCGATAGACCCGAGTTAAATTGTTCCTATTACATGTTTTATTTTATTCAAGTGGCAGATCACACACGACGAAGTGTTGATATAATTAATGTCAATGATCATTGTAATTTGTAAAACTAGGGCTGGCTGGAGTCTTTATTTGGGGCAGTCACGTATCAGCAACAGCAACAATCGGGAAACTACATTTATGTTGACGCGGAGACAGTCCTTAACTAAATAGCTCCAAGTATAGTAAGTTGCGTTCGAAGAACAAACCACCCATGCTTTGCTGATTGGTAAAAACACAATGTAAAGTCTATAGTAGGTATAGTAAACTGATTCGTGTGTGTGATGTTCGGTTGATTTATTTGTCCTTTAAATACTGTGTTTTCTGTTTTGCCTTTTCTTTAATGCAGTCTTTAAAAATCCGGCGCTTCGCGGCGGATTTGTCCACCGTGAGCCCGAATTAGATGCTGGGTTTTCAGCGAATATTGGCTTCAACTAACGAGTACTTAGGACCTTATTTTAGTAACGCTAAAAGATGATCTAATGGAGTATAGGTATTTCATCAAAGCTGCACAGGCTATTCCTAAAGTTAAAGTAACCTTTTTCCGAAAAAAGTATTAGCTCAGTTCCATGTCTATAAATCTTCCCTCACTTCCCTATGACACAGCTTTGTCAAAGTTGTGTCATTTGTGCTCACTACAAATAAATTTGAGCCCACTGATAAGTATAATGTTATTTATAAACAGTCTCTTGATGCCACCAAATTTTACCCCACCAAGTGTTACTTCCTTTGTGATCAACAACGTGTAGTTACTAAATAATGACCCAGCACAAGATGTGAGGTCATCTGTGAACAGCCCCTTGTTGTCACTAAATGTTAACTCAGCCCAAGGTACGACGTCAGTTGTGAACAGCTTTTATTGTTGTTGTAACCCACTTCAAGGCATGAAGGCATTTCTGAACAGCTCCTTGTTGTCACTAAATATTAACACCACAATATTTGCCGTCATGTGAGCAGCCCTAATTTGTCGTTAAATACTAGCTCACCAAACATGTGACGTCATTTGTGAACAGCCCACGTTTTACTAAATATTGCCCTCCCTCAAGCATACCTTCATTTATAAACCATATTGTTTATTTTCTACATTCATATTCCCTCAATTCACATGAATATCTATTTTTACCCCGACCCACAACCCTGCACCTACAATTCGTAGCTAAATGCAATTGTCCTTTGTTAAGACTTGTGATTCGCTTATTGTTACGTTTGTCGGTATTTGAATGATATGAGTAAAGCGGCGGATCCAGAATGGTTTTTGTTTGGATAATAAATAATGATGAACGGCCATCTTCGAAAATGGCCGCTCCTATTTCAACAATGTTAAAAATTTACCTTCTGAAGGGGGTAAAGCCCCCTAGCCCCCCGCCCCTCTGGATCCGCCGCTGTATGAGCACGTAGCAAAGAAATTGCGTATAATTGTAGGTTGGTTGTGCCTTCATGTAATATCATAGGTGGTTTTTCTCTTGTTCAAAACAGAATCTGGACTTTGGTTTATTCCAAAAGCGTTTAGTCCGATCATAACCAACAATCAATTTATTGTAACATTTGTTAGCCCACTGCTCCAGTCAAGTCAAAAGCATTCGTAAGTGACGCTATTCGAGTCAAGTCAAAAATATTCGAGGGCAAGGCTAGTCAATTCAAGTCATACGTCAATGCTTTTACAGAAAAAGAAGTGATTTCCGCAAATTTTGGGTGTAACGTCAGTGCAAGTTTCATTTTTAAATTTTTTTTTAAACTTTGACAATTCACAACATAATTTAACCTCCTGAGGTCAAAAATATCTGCTCCCGCTGTTGGTTTTTAAAATTTGTTATTTTTTGGTTATGCAACTTTAATTAAAGCTCTTATGCATACTTAAATAAGAAATTACTATTAAATAATTTATTACTCGTTTTCACTGCACTTGCTAAATGTTGCGTGAACCTCTCCCTCTTCATTTGCTTAATAAAATAAGATACGTAGCAATTTTTTTATTAATGTTAATCAAAATAAATTGTTCTTAGTTAGATGCTGCCATAAATTAATAGATTTCACTGTCTTTCTTAATTCTACTATTTACACTTGAACTTAAACTCGTCTCTTTTATTATTTCAATTTGCTTGGGGGTTTGTAGCTTTTGCAAGATTTCATACTTTCTTCCGTAAACTACTTAACGAGTTTCTTGATTCCTGCTTCGTAAACATTGTGCCTAACGAACTCACAAGGGAATGGTTTCACATTTTACCCCCACAAAAACTCCCATGCACAAAAATCAGGCTAGTTTTCAATAGTACAGATCCAGAGCAACTCGACCGCATTTTGCGTGTTTTGGTCACAGTGGCCCGCCAAAAAAAATTAAAATTTTGATTTTTTGCTACCATTTAACTACCTTCCACATTTCTTATCTGATTTTGACGAAGTTTGATTTTTTCTATTCTTTAGAAAGTTTTTTAAAAAGTAATTTCAGGGTTTCTCAAAGTTCAAAAATTTCCATTTTTTTGAAAAAACCAATTTCAACAATTGAGCCTCAAAAGTATAATTCTTTTGGAGTTTTTCAAGAAAATTAAATTTTTTCGAAGTTTGAAAAATCCTGAAATTACTTTTTAGAAAACTGTCTAAGGGTTAGAAAACATCAAATTTCGTCAAAATCGGATAAGAAATGTGGAAGCTACACAGTAGCAAAAATCAAAATTTTATTTTTTTTTAAATTTTGGCTTGCCATTTTGACCGAAAAACGCAAAATCCGGTCGAAATACTTTGGATTTGTACTATTCAAAACCAGCTGATTTTTGTGCATGGAAGATTTTGCAATAATTGGCGGGTAATATGTGATGCCATTCCCTTGTCAGTACAGCTGGATGCAGCAGTACAGATAGAGTCAGAATCAGAAGTAATTACAACTAACAGCCAAGAAAGCCTTTTTATTCTATAAATACGACGACCTACTTACTTACATAGATTTTATTGTTAAGATAAGATGTGCAGTGTAGTTGTCAAGTACAGAAGTGGTCCACTTGTGTGCTGTCTTATTGCTATTTTTTTTTAAATCCCTTATAATTGACCTACAATTCCAAAAAATGGTAGGAAATCTGTCCCCTACAACCAGATAATCCGTTATATCGGTTCACTTATAACCGGATAATTTTAGCATTGAAAACACAGCTGGCTAACCAAACATTTTAAAGTCCCTTACAGTGGTTTTCCCTTTTAAGCGAATCCCTTTTAAAATAATTTGTCTACACACTGAACATTGAACAAGCATGAAAAACTTTAACTTGTTGGATTTTCCGGGCTCAAAGCATGGGTGAACGTATTATGCTTCAATAAAGTAAAAAATCATATTTACAAATCGTTTATAATTTCGACGTACTTTGTACAGCATATGACAAGGCATGCGTACCTAGGTTTGGTTATATTTTCTGTGGAATAATATCATCGTTTCAATACAATAATGAAGTCAATAAACACTAAACATACAGAATGCATTTACAGCAGTTTCTTTTTACATGTATTGTAGAATGGACGACTAAAAGTATTAGATGGTAAAGGTACGTAAACTTAAGCAATTATTTTGTTTTTCTATTGTATAATCATAGATGATGTACTAAAATTATTTTAAAACAGTTCAATAATTTAACAACTTTGTTTTTACAAAGAAACTAATAGTAAACTAACGATAAGTAAACACATCTAAGCTATGTAATTTACAAAAATTTAAAGACAACCTGTTGCTCTGTCTTACCAGCTTGATTTTGCATGTGGCTCTTAACAAATATTTTTCGTGCATTGAAAAATTTAAAAAGGCATATAAATAATTAAAAAGTGCAGCAGAGTTTTACAGTTCCCTTTTACAATCAGTCATTGGAATTAGTCGTACTCCTGTACAATCTAAGCTACCAGGTAATTTTCTAAGTACCTCTATGTTATAAATATGTTTAAGTAAAATAAGAACTGAAAGATTAATATGAAGACTAATGCTTATTGCAGTCATAAAGTTACATAAATAGCTGGGATAATTCGTGAGACTCCCATAAAAACAATCAAGATGCCAGTTTGTATTACCACATTACTACAATTACTCGTACACATATATTGTAATTCTTCAAGCTTTCTAGATTTTTTTTGCATTAGTTACAGATTTTACAAATATCATTATACGAAACGAACACAATGAAACACAGTAACAATAGTTTTTTATATACCTATTCATTTCTACTTGCTGACCACCCCTAAATCTTAAAAGCAATGACACTTATAATTTACAGACTATAACTTACGCTTATCAATAAAAATAGACAAAAACTTCTTCATACAATCTATGCATCAAAATTGGGATAATTCGTAGTAGCTTTAATTTACATAAATAAGTACGTACATATACTACACAATAAATGTAATAAATCTTGACTACTAAATTATTCAATATACAATTAAATAAACGATGCAAAAAGTGTTAAATTTACTGATATACCTGGCTGTCCTCAACTTCACCTCATTTAGTATAACCTCTAACGGGTTTCAATTATTTCATTTTACAATTTCTTTAGAATAAATAAAAACCTTAATCAGTTTGTTTCTACCTATTTATACAAATAACATTACAAATTGCAAAAAATAAAGATAAATAATTGAGGAACACAAGGTGGATTTTATGCGTGAACTGATTGAATTCGGGTGAGAGAGACTTACTGACTGTAATTTTTGTGTTTGTGTATCAATTAAAAAGCTCGGAAGAAGAATAATTATTTATAAATAATAATTAAAAATGAATGTCATCAGGTGCGTTAATTATAATTATTGAAATTATTTGGTATACAATGTGCAATAAACTTAATTAAAAATTAGTCATAATTTAAGTACATATGTGACTATACACTTTTAAGTAGTTGTAATTTGTGCATGGTCTCAAGTAGTGTGTATCATAATTGAAAATAATTATTTGATACCCTTTACCGTCTCAAAAGAAATTTGTACATTTTAAAATCATCACGATTAAGATGCAGCCGAGGAATTAGCAAACATATTTACAATTAAAATTTGTAGTATATGCAACTATTTAAAGATGTATTGTACATATATTTGTTCAACGACTTTTTTCATAAAATATTTCTTAAAATTCTCCTCTGAAATATTTAAGCTTAATTCTAAAGCTCACTTCCTTTCCCTAGCTACTTACCTAATAACAACCCTATATCGTCCAATTCGCCATAATTTAAAAACAGTTAATTTCAAGTAATGAATAAGCGATCTCAAGCAGGTTTGTGTAATTAAAATAATAATAAAATATTTTACATTTCTTTCATTTTCGGATAGCCGGATTTCGTACTTTAAAATTTTCCCGAAATTACAGTAAAACTTTATAAAATATAATTTATCACATCTCTGTTTCTAAAGGCATGCTTTTACTTCTACTGCTCAAAGCTTTGAAATCTTGATCAGGATAATGGGCATTTGGATTTTGACGGAATTGTTGATCTCTAGGAATATACTGACTCTTGGCACCTCGCATACCTCCTCCACCTCCTAAATTATTACTCTCGTCCACATTCGTTTCTAAGTATGTACTAATAGGTCTCTCCGTCTCATCCAAATCATAGTCTAATTCTAAGTCATCTAAACTAGTTTCAATAATTCCAGCCAATGCATTATTTGTATTAGATTCCATCCTGGCGCTCGGCCCTTCTGCATTTTGATCACGACTGAAATCGCTTCCAAACCCATCAAAGTTTTCATTGGAGATAGCCGGCAATGTCCCCGCATTGGAAGCTTGGTCACTCACTGCAATTTTGCTCACTAAAAATGGATCACTTTTAAAGCTACTTTGTGCCATAGGAATATCTTTATGATGATAAGGCAGTGTAGGACTATCGTTATTATTCACATTTGCACTATACGAAGGTAAGGAAGGTCTATGAATTCTATTGTCGAATCGATTAGTTCTATCGTACTCATCACTTTCTAAATTATCAAAACTTTTCGAAAATACATTTCCACCTGCAGGCTTATTCTTATGCGCTGCCGTCGCACTCCCACCTAAAGGGTGATGAAGGGTAATGGGAGTTAGAAATTCAGACCCATCAGTTTCGCCCATAAGATCATCCCTAGATGCTGTAGTGGGTTGCATAGTGAAAGTTGATGCGGTTGCTGCACTACGATGGAAATCGTTATTTAGCCCAGTGTTTGTGTTCTTATACTTGACCGCATGTCCATTGCTTTGAAGATTTAAAGAAGAATCCCAGTATTCATTTGGAGGAATTGAACCCATACTTGGCGTTTCGCGAAAATTTTGATTTTGGAACGTTAAGTCGAACGAAGGCTTCGTTAGAACGTCTGCTCTAACATTAATTTTGTTGACTGCAGAAATTGGAGGCAGACCATGCTGACCATGTGGAACACCAGCCCCGGAAGGACGGACTCCAACAACCAGTGGGTCTGGATGGCGACTAAATGAAACCATATCTTCAAAATCTGAAGTGGGTGACGAGATGCCTGTGTTGTGCGTTTGGCTATCATACAAGTCATAGGAATTCGTATCGATGGAATTAAACTGCGACGGATTTTTTTCTATCGAGTCGAAACTGCCATTCATTTTGTTGTAATTATTTAAATTATTCCGTCCTGCGGTTGAAGTTGTCGCGGATTTCTGTGGGAAGACGACGTAAAATAATTCACAAAAGCTGTTACTGATGTACGCAAATATTTTGTCGGACAATTTATTATGAGTTGCCGTCAACTGCTTTTAACTGTTTAGTTTACTTACCGACTGAGCTACAATTTCAGCCATTCGTCTCCGATACCCCGCCTCACTAAGACTCGCCATGGAGGTGAAAGAGCGACTAGATCGAATGGATGCACGAATTGAGTTTCTTCTCTCAAGCCTCTCCATTCGCCTTTGTTTGGATTTTGTGTACCAAAATACTAAAATGAACACAATGAGGACAATAGCAACAAATGTTGCCACTAGCGCCCCTATCGTCAAGGAGTCGCTTGTCCAAGCCAATGGGTCGATACTAACTTTTGGATCTAAAGTAAAAGTAATTAGAGACCATTAATACATAGCTGCATTTGATTAATCGAAAAAAGAATATAATTAATAATCATAATCTATAGCAGACCATTTTTAATTTGCAAAAAATTACCAGTTTCGCAAATGAACGGGAAGCGATAGTAGCACTCCGTGGCTTGCACCCCATTAGCTACAAACATTGTGCATTTCCCAAACTGATCAACATCTTGAACCCAAATCCGATCCCAGTAGTCATAGTCTTCTTGTTGACCCCGTAAGAAATGTATAATGGAGTAAAAATTGGACTGGACGTAAGGCATAGACGCATTTTCATTCTTACAAAATTCTTTCGCTTCAGTGAAATTCAAAAAGCCACCGACATAGATGTAGCAAGTATCACTAACTAAAGTGTAGCCAGGTGGGCACTTTCCACTCAAGAGAGTTCTATTATCTTGCCTAAATGGGTTGTAGAGAACTCGGAGGAGATCGATATTGTCATTCTCATCTTTGATTCTTCCCAGGACAGCAATATTCTCGGCGTAACCCCACCAGTTGTGACGGGCATCCACTGCACTTTGAGATTCATACCCGTAACGGCTAGACAAAGTAAACATTACATTTTAATTGGGGCTACTATAAACTTCAGTTAAAACTTTTTTGAAGCTGTTAAGAATTTTTGCAACACGAGGCATTTTTAATCAAAATGAAAAGAAGATGGCACAAAACGGGCGTAACAAAATAACACAAAAGTAAATACCTGATAGCTCTTGGCCTGCATATTTGATTACATCATATGAATAGCGAGTGAGAATAAGTTATAGTTACAAAGTCCATGGAATATATAAGGCAGGAGAATTCACAGCAAATAGGTCATGCAAATGACAACACGGCACATATCCAGAATTCAAGGTAAAATGAAAAAGAAAGAAATAAAACGTTAGAAAATGAAATGAATAGTATCTAATACTAGAAAAAAAGTGTTAGAAATATTAGGTCACACAGAGTTAAGTGAAGTAATTTAACAATGGAACTATTCAAAAAGAAAAGGCGTAATACCGTGATTTGTTGACTGTCATGAGTTCGTATGAGTTTAGCGGATTCACAAATATATTGTCAACGTATTGCTGACCCGTGCTTCCAGCCACAATTGTTGTTTTATCCTCAATATCAATGGCCTCATTGTTAAAGAAAGAGTTATGGGTACACGACTGATAAATTGGAAGACGCACTTTTTCAAAACCAGAAACATCCATTATGTGCTCCCCACGATTTGCATGGAAATAGTTCTCACTTAGATTGGAAACAACCTTAAGTACAGGAAGTTTACAATAAACAAAATAATTCAAAATCAATGGGGTTTTTCATACAATGGAGGTAATTTTTTATAGAAATTAATAATGATTAATGGAGCTTTGGAATATTTACCTGGCTCAGGTAAACAACATCTTGAAAATTTGCATTATTTCTTGTAACAATATTTCGGTAGAAGATAATTTCTTGGAATGGACTGCTGCGTTTACCCTCTACGTGTAAAATACGACGGTTATTATTTTTCTCAAACACGTTGTTATGGACGTATCCTTTCAGAGAAGTTGCGGAACCACTGGAATCTGCAACGATTCTTAATCCCCCTTGATTTCCTCGGACAAGGTTATTCTAAAATATAAATAATTTCAAAAACAATATCAGAAGTGCACGTTATTACGTTCGACTGTATTTAGATTATAACAACAAATACTGCAGGTTAGGATGCTACAGGAATTATTAAATTTTATTTAAAAAAAAATAAATAAACAATACCTTAAAATAAATGTGCTGCATATTTTGGACATCAAATCTAATAGGACTTTGGCAAGATGAAAAATTTCCATAAAACTGACGGCAGTTATTAATAAAACGATTCTTCTCCAAAGTTACAGTAGGACTGATTTCTCCAGCAGAGCCGTAATAAACAGCCCCTTCAGTATTATTCTCGAACACTGAGTGTGATATATTGTGTTGGATGTTTCGATCTAAAAAGCAACAAACATTAATTATGAAACCAGAAAAAAAAATAATTTTTACTCTCTTTCAGTTAATTGCACCTCGCTAATAAATTGGTTTATTTTCTTAGTGCCTAGTGCACTCCAACCTCTAACAAGTATCACAATTACCAGCTCCATGAGGTGAAACAGGAAGAGTTAAAATTTCAGCAATAAAGCCATGGTAGCCACTAGCGCCGGTAGCATGCAGTTTCACACTCAGACTAGGCCAACTTGTGGAATAGAACTTGTTGCTATTATTTGGGTCATCATCCATTGTAATAGTAGCAATTTCTTCTGTGGTTGTATTATAGATATCCCCATCAATAAGTTTGATATAATCCGCAGGCCATGGTTTTCCAGTTGAATTAAATAGATTTAGCTGAAGAAGCCTGTAGGAGAAATATTTTTGATTATTATTGAGAGAAAACGATGTAAAATGTAATCATTGGACAGAGGTAAAAGTGCTTATGTCACTGTTACAGTTAAATCCGCTTTACCTAAACCCAAGATTCTTGGAATGATACACACTGCTGAATATCTTAACACAATCAACCGGGAAATTGTCATACTTGTAATAGAGTACAACCCTTTCTTCTACAGTGATCTCCTTGTTTGTGTCACAAATATCAACCATTCCGAAAAGTCCGTATGGAATTTCCAGTTGTCTCAACGGGAAAAATGAGCTTGAGTCAGACTGCTGTGCTTCCCCAGATAGTGAAAGTCCACTAAATCCAAGCCCCATGTTATCCCAGATTCTAAAGTTAAACGTTGCAAAAACATTTAATTAATTAGCTATGGAGAAGCTTACTGACAGTTAGTGAGAAGCAAAAGCATTTATATAAGAAAAACTTACTGGTTATGAGACAATCTCATAGTTTTGGGGGCTGAGATAACGGAAATTGCATGTGAAGCACATTTGGTAATGTTCACATTACGTATTGTTGGGCTCTGCATTGTCGTTAAAACAGCAGGAGATTTTTCATTATGAAGAATTCCAGCGCCGCTGATTTGCACCCATTCCAAAATACTTTCTTCCCTTTGATATGAACTATGCGTTACAGCATCATGCATTCGGTGCTCAAATAAATGCTGTTCAAAATCTGGTATTGCGAATCTATATAGATAATTTCGAATCAATTAACCCACCATAAAAATTGAAACAAAATAATTTTAAACTAAATAATAGAATTACCTGATGCCACCCCAATACTCCATTGTACGGTTGAGGTTCCGCTCTCCACAGTTAATGAAAATGAACTGATCATTCCAATGACAAGGGTGATCATAGCCGTACAACTGTCCATTCATTCTCAACGGACATTCATCTAGTCCACTCTCATCTCCTGTGGAGTAAGAATCATAAATAATTTAAATAAGTTCACTTTATTAAAATACATTCCAAGAACTGGATTTCGTTCTTAATTGAAAATCATCTTACCAACACACTGAAAAGGCTCAGGCCATTTTCTAATTCTCAACACTGAATTATAATGGTACTCAATCCTCCTATCAAAATCCAGAAAAATATTCATGTCATCGAAACCAAGCTGTCGACAAACGACTTGAGCATTTCTCTCAGTAAATCGATTGTCACACATTGGGATCCACTGCAGTGTGGTTCTGTTAAAATATTCTAAAAATCCTTGATTCACTCCACGTTCACATTTATCTTCAGCACACAGTCGAACTGTTTTACTGTCACTGTCTTCCATCCTCTGCATTTTGCGTCCATTTTCAATTTCGTCCTGCGAATACGAGTATTTATTATTATTTTTATAATACAAATAATAACTACTATGGGCTGACGTTCATGGGGCTGTTTTAATAGTTTAATACAGCGCCATTATGTGTAATAATTTAGAATGCTGCATGATAACCTATTTATGAAGGAATCGGAAGAAATATAACTTTTAAGGGTATAGAGACGTACCATTTTATTTAACAAAATAGGCCTCATTTTAATAGGGGATTCAGGTAGGCCTTGAGCAATCAGGGGTCCCAGAGCAAGAATGCCTACACTAGGATAAAATTCAATCTCCACACCAGGTGCAATTGTCAGTTGAGCATTTGGCATGATTGTCAAATCAGACTTGATTATATATGGCCTACTTCGTTCGTACAAAGTTAACGGATGCAAAAGTCTTCCAGCCAAATTATCAATGGTTAAAGGGTTTTCAGGTTCATAAGTTGTTGAAATGGGGGCATTAAAATCATCCTGAAGTAAGTAAGGGCGATAAGAAGCAATGGCGTAACTATTCCAGTCGTCAAAATCAAAAATACGCTCCCTTATTCTTCTTGGATCGGAACTTCCCCACCTAAAATAATTTTAATTAAAGTTCATACAAAAGGCTGAATACAAATTTACGAAAAGTTGTTATATAGTTGATTCGGAATTCAATTTATACAATTACCAGTTGTTAACGACGTTCACGTAATTATCTAATCGAGCCGTCTTTAAGCCTGCCAAGAGCTCATAATCCAATTGATTCTCTCCGAACAAATTATGTGTAATATTCACTTTTTGCAAACCCTTCAAGCCGATAGCGTAGCTCATGGGTTGATAAGTAGCATTATTGGTCACTCTCACAGTCATTAAATTATTTCTCATTCTCCTCTGTTGCACGCTAGGGTTCAAACGATTGTGCTTGACTTGATTTCTCACAAAGTAAGCTGACACTTGCCCTAAAATTTCCGACTGCGAGTCCGTGTCGAATTGAACTACGTAGGTAGCCATATTATTTATGAATCGATTATTAAACACCATTAACTCTTTCTCCATCCCTGCCAGAGTGAACAAACCATATCGGCAAGAATTTTGCTCAAATGTTGAGCTCACAACCGTTACTTTTGAAAAATGACCACTGATAGTAGCCTCAAAATTCTGATTGTGACGAAATGTGATATTTTCAAAGCTAATTGAGTGCGTATGATTCTCATTGTATTGCCAAACGTATGGGAGAGAAACCTGAAAGCCACCATCTTTATTCCTTTCAATTAAATTGTCTCGAAGGATCCAGTGATAAAGATTATTTGAGCTCCGTAAGTCCCTAAGTAAATAATTAAAAAAGTTTGTTAGTTAGTAAACACACATTTTTTAATGTATCAAATAATTGCTAGGTATCGATTACTTATTCCACTTAATATATTTTAAAAACGCTGCAGTATGCCCCATTACAATAGAATCATCAAGTTTATGGTGGTAAATTTCTCCCTCCCCCCCAAGCATGAATAATTTGGTGAGATTATTTTTATGCAAAAACTGACGATTAACTATGTTTCAACTTTGATTGACCTCAATAGTTCATTGGGTTCTCGCCCTCGCTCAATTAATTTAAACCGATTAATTAAGGGGGTCCCAATATAATTGAAATACTGCACGGGGTTTGTCTTGTAATTTTGACTCAACCAATGAAATTCAAATTTTTATTTTTACGTAGTCTGATGCACATGCACTAGTAATTACTCGAAGCGTCAGCTTTGACCACAGAGTTGGTGTAGCGGAACTGGCAGCTGACACAACGGACACAACCTGTCCACGTCATAGCCCGTGTATTTAACATGGAGTTAAATGGAAGAAACCTGCCTTCTTTTAATAAATTGTAAAGCACACGGCGCAAAGCTGCGTGGATTTTAACATCCTGATGTGAGACATTTGCGCATTTGCAATACGATTTGCTAAAAGTATCATAATTTTTCCCTTTAAATCCATGTTAAAAAATTGACATGGTGTGTACCAGCTCTGTCCACCGCCATTGGTGCTACTCTAATTCTATGGTCAAAGTGAATGTTTCAAGTCATAACTAATGTATATCTAAAAGAACACACAAGTTTGAACATTTTCAGTGGTTGAAGTTAAGTAGTCGTATTTGAATTGAAAAAATAGTGAAGTGATTCTATTCCGTTGAGAAGCCCGTTTTCGGTTTTTAATTAATTGCGCGAGAACCATGTGACCGATGGAAGTCAACTTAAGTTTAAACTTACAAACGAGTTAGCATACAAAAATAATAAAGCCGCCTGAGAACTTATGCTTTGGAGGTTGTTAACCTTGAAAGTTTAGGTGGTTCTATTCTATTGCAGCATACTGTACATTGAACAAAACTTACTTGCTGTACTGCACAATAACTTTGCTATTGTCCGTAATGACACTGGAATTGATCATAAACGTTATTTCAGACAGATTTGAAGAATAAATTTCTCTGAAGGGAGTGTATACATGAAAGGCTTCTCCTTGATTGAAACTCAACTCGGATCTTAAAACTTCAATTGATTCATTCGCTTTCCTCAAATATACATCTCCATCTTCGTTTTCGTATCTATTATAGTGTATGGCGCCAATCCCACGACCATTGTATCGAATTTTTGTATCTTGAATTTGTAATCGTGGAAGAGGTCCCTCTAAAATTCTCGATCGGGAATATCTATTGGTGGGTGCACGAATAGCTCGAACAAGTAAAATACCGTTTCCTCGTGGTTTCATACCACTTCGGTACCACACAGTAACGCCATAGGAGCTGCTTACTGTGGGAAAAGTAACTTGATCTCGTTTCAGTGACCACACTTCTAGTTCAGGACCACTCAGCGTGTAGGACGGAACGTCATGTCGATCATAAATAATAACTTCCTCTGTAGAATCATTATGTAGAGGATTTAAAAGTTGCATCGAAATCACGAAATTTTGATCTTTCGCAATGATGTTATAAGCTTCATCTATCTTTGGCTCTGTCTTGGTTATAATATATTTGTACTCGTTCTCATCCAACCATAAATCTTTCCATTGCGGAGGTAAATATTCTAATTTATCTTTCTTTCCAACTGTAATCCATCCCGCCATTTCTCTTTGATGTGGTCGACGTACGGCAGGGTCATGAAGTATACCAGCCCCACGATTGTGTTCTATTAAGCAGTCTGTTGGAAATATTTTTTTATAGTCATTATTTATTTTAACTTGTATTAAAATTATGTATCAAGCGGAACTTTATACACATACCTTGCATTTTTAGCCCTAGTTGGCGCAATAAAATCCCATTTCCAAGATTCCGACTAAATTCGGATCGTTCGATTGTATTGACAGCGTCAGGGAAATACAAATCGGAGTAAATTATCCCAAGCCCATCGTCCGTATTGTCTACGACTTTTACATCATTCAAAACATGGTGGCTGAAGTCCATTTGGATGGCTATAAGAAAAATGTGAGTTAGAAAAAATTAAACCGTTCATACTTGAAAATTATAAATATATTTAGGTTATTTTATTTTTATTCCGTAATATCATCTAATTAATATAAATACAATTAAAAACATCCAACTACCTGGTTTGTGCTCGTTCGTATGAGGATCTAACAGACCAGCCTTTTCAATTACAGCAAATTTCAGAACACTTTTATCAGACGTGATTCCCATTCGTATCCCTGCCCAAGAGGTGTCGTAACAACGAATTCCAACAACATTGTCTTGCTGACATGAATTTTCAATATCTTCACTCATTTCCGCTTTGCATTTTGTTAAATCCTCGTCCCACTCAGTACATCTCACATTGCTGAAAATTTTGATATTCGTATAAATTATAAATGATTTAATTTAAATTAGCTGACAAATTAAATTATTGCTGTAATATTCAACCATATTTAGGAACGTATAAATTACCTCATTAGTATTTGCTCAGAAGGGCTTGCTTGTGGAATTTCTACTCTTTCCAGAAGCCAGTTGTGAGGATTTAAAACTAACCCCATTTGGCGACATGCAACCGCAGCATCTTGCATATCAAATCCATAGTTACAAACAGAACCCCATGTATTTCCAATTCGGATCTGGACATGACAAAAACTAGGTTAGATTTCAAACAAACAAAATCAGTCATTCCGTTTTTTAGTTGTTGATATTTGCTTACTTGAAGCCTTCCTTCCTTCCGGGTTCTTCCTCCAACAAGGCGGATGGGGGCGTCAGTGGCATTCAGTCTTCCAGTGTCAAACAAGGTAAACTTGACCGCAGATCCATCCGCATGCGCAAAACCTTCAGCATGAAACTGCCCCCCGACCATAATCCCAACAGATGGTATAAATTTTAAAGTGACACCGTAAGAAATCTGCAGCCTTCCTCCGGGTCGAATACTGATATCCCGAATAACTCTATAAAATCCAAATGAAAATAATAAATTATTTCTAGACAATACTAATATTTTTGTATATTCGGCCAGCAAATGTCAATTAAGCATAAATTGCATACTTGTACTCTCCACTGACAAGCGTTTCTCTCCCCGTGATCTCTCCACCAATAATTTTTTCAGGATTATCAAAAGTTGGCACAAACAGTGGCATAGTCATTGCAATTTCTGTATTAGGATCCGTAGGATTAAGTAGGAAGGGTATGTAAGAAATTTTAGCTAAATTGAACCGATCCTTTCGATCAAAGACACGGTAATAAATATCTTTCTCCTCTTTATTACCCATCCAATTATACGTGCAGTTTAATGCAAAACTTTGATCTTCCATGTGTGACCCAACCTCATACTTGGAATCTGGATTTTGAATAACATTTCTAAACACATGAACATTGGATGATGAGATTACGATGGCGGCTGTAACTTTGCTTCGAGGAATTAACTCCATCTTGTCTTTAATTATATTATTTTTAACAAAATTTTGTGTAAACAATAATTTTTGTCTTGGGGAATTGTGATTCAAACCTAATGAGACCACAAACAGTCCGAAGTTCCTTTTGAATTCATTATTCGACACTTCCACTTGAGCCGGTAGGGTTTCCAGTTCTTTCCTGTCAACACCTTTAATAAGTATACAACCTTTGGCTTGCTCAAAAAAGTAATTGTGCTCAATCAATGCGTCAACGTTCACTAAGGGATTTAATTTAACTGCAAAATCTTCATTATTCAAAAATCGATTGTGACCAATAATTAAACTGAGGCCATAATTCAAATTAAGTGGAGTCCAGCATGACCAAATTTCAATTCCAGGCTTTTTACTACCCTTCACGACATTCCCACTAATATTCACAATCGCATTTCCACAGAAATTCCCCACAAACATACCCAAATCTTGATTTCGTGCAATTTCCGTATATTCCACAACTGTTTCCTGGTCACTGGGTAATTTTACTGAAGTTTCGTTAAACCAGATTGAAATGCCTCTTCCTGTATTTCCCATGATAGTAGATCTTGAAATATTTCTTGAACCTCCTGCATAAGTTATATTAATTCCATCTCCAACATTTGAACGTATTTCTGAATTTGAAATGTTCACATGACCCACTCCACCAAGAACGTGAACGCCACTGATGTGGCTGTTTTCTTTTATAGATGACGAATCTATTATCACTTGACTTCTCATATTCTCAATTGCTATCCCTCTTCCGTTATTCATTGTCACAGAAGAATGTCCGACTTTGAATTCAAAATCTTTTTCTGAAAATCAACAAACATTAATAAATTTTAACCTGTCTCAAAAGTTTGACCAGAATGAATGCGTTATTTTTACATTAGTTGTGGTATGTTACTTTTAGAAGCAGCCAAGTCAATCATGACAAGTAATTCATTTTGTGCTTTGGCCTTGTACTCGATATAGATTGATTCCCTGGTAGAAGTTACAGATTGAGGCCATGTTTCATTTTTAACTCGGATGGTTGTTAGTAAATTACCCCGAGAATCGGGTCCGTCATAAACCATTATTTCCGCTCCATAATCAACTTTGCTCATCATGTAAGGAACGTGCATGGTTAAGGTGTAACCACTTCTAGTTGTGAATTTCTACAGTGGCAACAAATATTCATATCCAACATCATGCACAAAAAGTCATCCGTTAAAAACATGTACATTTGCGTGTAGCAGGTGAAAGTAAATAACAAGTTAGAATAAAATTAACGCAGAATATACCTTTCTGCATTCCTTCGTGACCATAACTTTTTGCTGTTGGTCCATGGATAGTCGAATAGGATAAATCTGATTAATCGCTAAAGGTACAGTGCATAATTCAAACACATCAATTCCATCTAATTTCTGATCAGGTACAGCATCATGAAATACATAACGAATCCCATCGGCAGCATTTGATTCAACACGGCAGGATTCAAGCTCAAACCCACTCCATGAGCTATTAATGTATACTCCAAAACCTGATAGATAAATTAATACCAGAAAATTGTTACAGAAGCAGTATCCATAGGACTACATAGGGTTGGATTCATGTAAAAAACCTGTCAAGGACATTTTTTATTCATCCATCTACATAATAAATTTATAAAGTGTAAAAAGTTGTAGTTAAACTATACGATTTAAAATTGAAATTACACGGGCAAAAATGAATCTGAATTATTCTGAATCTATATTTAACGTAAAAAACTAATTAAAAGTCATTGCATGGGTAAAGCCTATTTCTTCTCAACAGTTTTCTAAGGTTTCAATCTACGAAGAGACGCTTTATTTTTTACAAACACAAACAACCAATTTGTAACTTGCTTCATACCTAAATAGTGCAAAGTCATTTCCTGCGCCCAGCGACAGTTAACTAAATACGTATTATACTTATACACAACCAACTATCAAACAGTTATTTTCGTTGCTGTGAACAAATTTTATTGGCATTGTCAATCTTACTAGTTAGACACAAATAGCGTAAAGGAAGTCAACACGCAAGACGTGTTGTGTTGTTGTGACTGTTTATTTTGTATTCTAAACTGAAATGAGAATCATATTGGGAAATGTGAAATAATGCAGATTCAGTCAATGTCAGTGTCAGCAATAGACATACCGCCATTGTAAGAAATAGTTGAGTTGCGTATGGAAGCAACCGTCCCAGGATTCGTAATATTGACACCATTGTAAGCGGAATGTTGAATGCGTAAAAACTGTAGTAACGGTGGAACTCCGATGCTTTCAACGGCTGAAGAAGCATTATAAGCTCGTCCAACTCCAGCAAAAGAAATATCGACATATTTTAACGAGGACAAGGACTCTCTCAAGCGGAGAGTATTATTGTGCGTGTAAGTCTCACGAGATTGAGCATTTTCAAATCGTATTCCTCTCCAATGATTCTCAACTTTTGAAGGAAATTTATGATATGGATCACAACGGAGACCCACATTTGGATGGTGATCTGAATGTACAGGAAAAGAAGTTATTTTAATCACAATTTAAATCAAATACAAACAGTAAACAAATTACATAGCATATTTTACACCCAACCTCACTTTCCGATTATATACTCATCCAAGATACACGAAAAAGATGAAAATCATACTGCACTGATATATAATGGAATAAATGAGAGGAAAAAATTAATAATATCCGTTCACACTCACCACAAACACCCGCCCCAAGTTGTCTTCCCGCCCAATTTCTACATTCTTTAACATGACGTTCTAAACCTTGGCACTGTGGCTTCTCCCACAATAACTGTTTCGTATCATTTAAATGATCAACCCAAGTCCAGTATTCTCCACCGGTAAAACCAAGTTCACGGCAAACGATCTGCATGTCCGTAACTGTCCAACTGCGTTGAAATAAATATAAAAATGGTAGTAGATGGTATAAGTATAGGCTTAGGCATGACGCTGTAATATAATTAATCATCGTTCGAACAAGAGTGCGAAAATAACTATTCAAAAGAAAAACAATTATACTTTCTTGAATTTGAGCAGACAGATCGCCAGTGTCCACGATGATAAAGCTGGAGTCGCCCCATTAATGGTGACGGGCCTTCAACAAGCCGCACAGTTGGAGCTTCTGCAACATCCGGATCAGCTCTTTTCTTACGTAATATCTCGCTGTCCGTTGAATTCGTATTGTCATTGTCATTTAAGGTCATCGTCTGATTCCCTCCGTCGTCACTAAGAGGAAGTATGTGCTCTGTCACCGTTGAGTACTGAACGGTGGAATAGTAATTATTTCCAGGACGATTGTCATACATGTTCAGTCTTGTTTCTGGTAAGGGTTTACTGAGCGAGGAAGTCATCACAATTCGATCTCTTTCCGTTCCCTGTACAATGTGCAAATTGTTAGAATGACTTATTACAGCTAAGTTACAGACGTAGTTGCATTACCTTAATTTTTGAGGCATTTATTAATTAGTTTTTGTACTTAATAATTAAAATAAAAAGTTTACCTAGCGACATATTTTTTAATTATCCTGCCATAATTTAATTACAATTCTACTTGAAATCAAATTAATGTCAAAATAATAAACACAATTGCTCTTTTGTCCTAACACAGAGTAAACATAAAAACAAATAGGAACGGTGCTTATTTGTCTGCACCAGAATCATCACGACGCGACGTCGAAAAAAAAGAAGGCGTGAAAAGAATGTTTTTTTCGAAGTCGACAAGCTCCCAACTGTCACTGATACTGCCATTATTGTCGTTGTCCTTACGTTATGCTATAATAACTCTACACAGTTTAATGCTGCTCATTTTTTTTTAAATAAATTTTAGTTCTGCCTTTGCAACAATTCACTCCATCAAGCACCACGGCTGAAATCAAATGTGAAGAAACGTATCAGTATCACAATTTTCCTTACATCTACAACAACGTATGACTGTATCACAGAATTATATAGTTCGTGCAGGTAAGTACCTATACCTAGTACCTATGTTCAAAGTGTATCATTTTCATTTGCTTTATTGTGCGTATCTCGTTGGAATTTGGAAGACTGTCAACTGTGAACGGAAGGGGAAAATGAGCTAAGGCTTTACTTAAAAGAAGAAGATGCAGACAGTATTTGTGAGACACAAGATGCTGTTTTCTTCACAGGAGTTTTCAGGACTAATTTTACTCGTAAGATGATAACACGCCTATATCTGTGACTGTGAATAACCTCCTCTGATCACAAAATGAGAAACAGTATCTTCCTTGACAGCGTGTGCTTTTAATACGTTTTCAACAAACAACAATAAATTGCTGTTACAGCCCTGCTACTGCTTCTGCTGTTTTAGGCCCCTAATAATTATGAAAATAGAAAAAGAGAATAGAATGAATAAAGAATACTTAGGATATTGTTTTTCCTTCGTACTGTATGTAGTGGTAATTATTTATGTAATTATATCGAAGCCGTTCACGCCTCTGAGTCTCGTACTGTCAGTCTCAGTCAACTACCTAGAATAAAGGTGTATTCGTTCCATAACAAAGACAGGTAGGATCGTATGAGTATGAACGTATAGCCTAGGTAGGGGTGTGTAGTATTCAGATGACAGATGGCAAAACAGCGAAAGATGGGACAGAAGAGCCACGATACACAAGTTACAAATTATAATTATCTCTACCTTTAATGACAAAATGTATAATGTTCCACTTGGAGACTTGCGAATCAATAACTGAATACATATGAAGATGCCTACCTAAAGTTCTCAGAGGGATCTTGATTATTTTAAATTAAGAAATGGCAATTCTTTTTCTGCTTAATAAAGGAAAACGGAAACTGTGTATGCATTTAGCTATCTTTATTATATAATGTTCCAAGAGACATACGCCGGATTACGCTAATACAGACTTTACTAGAACTAATCACAATTTTGCATCCCTCTCCTTTACTCTCAAAATGCTTTCAGTCTTTTTCTTGTGCCGTTAATTTCAAGCGGAAACATTAAAAGATGTGCATGACTGACAATTATGTGTATTACTATTGCAAAATTAAAGGACTAAAATAATGTGTCGTCAGTATTCACTCTATCATTTCATTACTAATTTATGAAACAAGAGTTTCAACTTCCGAAATTTAAGTTTAATTTTCCAAAGCCTATATTATCAAGTTTGAGAATCCTCAAGACAAATCCTTAAGTAAATAAATATTCAATTACATTTTTGTAATTTTCAAGATGCTGGACAGGATTTCACGGTGATAATTTAGCGATAATCATATTCTTTGGACTATGTCCAATTAGTTTAGTTAAAAATTATGTTTTTGAGCTCATCGTCCTAATTAGTAATAATTATATATTTTTTTGCAAACAAAAATAAAGCGTGTTGTTCAGTGTTAAAAGAATGAACTTATTACGTAGGTGTAGGTAGAAATGTGGACATTCAAGTTCAGTTAAACAATAATCACAATGATAATCAGCCAAGGTAAGCGCAACGCAGCGTATCCTATTCGTAATGAACTACTAAATTGATGTATTGTGCAAACTTTTAAAATACATAAATATTATGTACAGACCCAGTCAAAATGAATTAGATAATTGTGACATAACCTAATCGTATTTGAAAAAAAATTGCTGATTACATTTACAATTGATAGTTGGAGGTAGGAGTGGTGACTCAGCAGATACAATGTTCATGTGAATTTTACTATGCGACTACGATATATTTTTCAGTAAAAGCGTAACAGCGAGACAACGATAGACGACAACGGAAAATGACATTATGTTACGGAAGTGAGCACACGACCAGCAAAGTCATCTTCAGGCAAAAGCAAATCACACACCTGACTTATTAGGAATACGTGCTTACTGCTTACTATTTCTAGTCAAGAGTCGTACAAGGCAAGATAAAGAGGTAGTACTATAATAATTGCAAAAGCCAAAGACCAAGCTTAAACGGAAGCGTTAGGAATATAAGTTTTTTTTATTATATTTTGCAGGAGTCAACTTTTCAAGAGCTTTCATATATCGTTATCGGGCATACGGAGTAGGGTAGGGTTGTTGTATCTGTGTAAACATATGTGCCTCTGTGACTGTCTTGTTGTCTGTTGTGTACATAAATGTGTAGGTATATACGAAAGTAATATGCGTATATGTACACTTTTAGCTTGAAAATCTACACAAAGTGTAGGTACCTACTCACATTTAAAATATTAAACTAAGGAGGAGTATCACTGAAATTGTAATTTTTTGAAAAGGAAATGCGCTTGAGAAAGCATGAAGTTCATTCGGAGGCAGCTAAACTCCAAATCAACCATTATAGCCGGAGTGCAGATGATTTTATGTATATTTTTTGTTAGCTATAGGTATACTTTATACATATATATATATATGGGTGAAATGTCCGCACACTTATAATATTATCTCATGTGCATTATTCTCTCTATATCTTGTTCATCATTGCTTTAGATTCATCTCTACCTGGTTATTATGTATATTTACTAAGTACTACGTATACTACCATATACTTGCCGCTATATGTGACACTCTCATTCCATCCCATCCCATCCCTTTCCTTTTACTATCCATTATTCTGCCATCAAAAATTCATTTATGACCATGATTCATGCTTCAAAATGCTGTTAACCTTTTCTTTGTTTTTATCCTCCTGTACTTTATTAAATGAAAAATAGCATAATATGAGCTTATTGTGACACATTATTTATTTTAATAATAGTGTCCATACTAAATATTTCATATTTCATAGGTATAAAAAACTATGTAAGTAGGTAGGTAGGTACATTGCTATAATGACAAGTGTTAATATATAGAATGCACTAATAAAGCAAGCATGCAATTAATTGCTAGAGGTTCTTTTTAGATTATATTGACTACCTAATTATTATAGCAGTACATCTGGCGTAAGCCCGATTGGGAACGTATAGAGGCACATTAAAAATAATAATACTTATTATATCATAACTCTGAAAAAATATATCACGTTTTTTGATTTGCTTGTAGTAAAATGCCTTCTTCAATTCAATAACATAGTCAATTAAAAAAAGTGGTACATTAAATTTTACAAGCCCTTTATTAGGACCACCAAAACAAATATGGCACCAGGACAATAGAAACACCAGACCCAAAAACGATGTAAAATTCTTCTTTTTAATCGATTAACAATGCTAGGAGGTTAAAAACGTATTACAGTAGTGGTAATAGGGAATATATAGAACTATTATGTCATGTGGTTTGGTTTTGGTAAATAGCTGAACGTAATCTTCCTAGTTCCAGTCTACTCATTGAAAAAAATAAAACCACGAGAACTAATGAAAGCAAAAAACAAAAAGCATATCATGTTATCAATCAAAACCACTGTCTGTAGAATATATTGTACAAAAAATAATAATACAAGAAACAAACTGACTCTGGTCGTGAAAATTCAGACGATCTGTAAAATAACTAAATTACTAAATAGCATGTACATCCCCAAAACCACTACACAGTAAAATTACACTGAGAATCGATTACACTCAAGAAAAAAATGTACACATAATATATTTCTTATCAAGATTTGTGAGTCAAGTAAAAAATTAACAGCTACAAAATTGAGGGGTCGATGTATAGAGTGGATCAAAAAATCACAATAAGTATGTACTTAATCGACAAATACATTACGTAATAATAATCTTGTATAGAATCCATATGTGTTAACAAGGTGTGTGTGTCATCTCTGGATTTGGAATGCACCGTTTTTAAAATCATTGTTATTATACTTACAAATAGAATCCTTTGAAATGGTGTCCATTTTCGTAAGCATTACCTATTGTCTTCCAATAGGTAATTATTTATTACATAATAATATGTAAACCGTAAAGAAAACCAAAAAGAAACTCAAAATTATTATGTACATCAGCTACAAAAATGTTGAATAAATCAAAACATAAGAAAATGCAAATTTGAAGCACAAGGCTAATATAACAATACAATATAATTGAATAAATAAGTTAATCAATACGAATTAAAATACCAGTTATATTATAAACATTTCGATACAATGCTTTTTACTAGGTAGGTTCGAATCCGTAGCACGCAAAGTCCTGACGCATATACATATATTATACTATTCAACTAGTCATCCCAATTCCTATCATCAATACAATTCTTTGAAATGTGTCATACAAATATTTACATAATTGTAACCGAAATACAACATACCTAAATAAAATCTACTATTTAACTCCTATTGATATTGTATATTATTTCAAAAAATAACGGAACTATTCTGAGTTTAATTCTTGCTGAAAAACCTTTATAGCATCAGAATTATTTATTAATAATTTATTAATTATTATACAATTTTTAGTCAAGAAAGAACAAAATCCCAACCGCCACTGCACAAGCCATGCTAAAGTATTTACCAAAAAAGAATTACCTGCTACTTTGGTAGGCAGGTAAATAATTTATTATCTCAAAGAATTTAGTTGTATAATATGTACGAAACGAAAACCAGCAAAAATCGAGTACCGGAAATGAAACTGGAATATGAA
>JAQFZE010000381.1:0-27904 GCA_034695245.1 Dicyrtomina saundersi | reverse complement strand
ATAATTTACCGGATTTTTCACACTTTTGAGATACTTAACCAATTTCAACGTGTGATATACCATTCGAAAGCTAATGAATTGTAGATTTCAAATAACGCAAAAAGGAAGAGTTTATCGACAAACGTTTGCCTTTTTTTTTTAAAACCGTTACTTTTTTTGAAAATTCCGCCTAAAATTGTTTGTATGCGTCGGAAGCCAAAAACGAAATACCCATTTTCTTAATTTTTAAAGGGCTTTAAAATGATATATCATGCATTAACATCGGTCAACTTTGACAAACAATTAGTTAAGTTTTTTAATTACAATTACAAATTTATCATGATCTGAGCTGTCCCACTAGGTTAATTGGACTCGCTCATTCATTTCAGTTTGATGGGTGTATCGTTTATGTGTAATTCCATTTAGTAAGAGGTTCAAATTTGGATTTTTAGATTTGGCGGGAAATTAAAAAACATGTACTTCTACAAAACTTCGGTGGCAAATTCAAAAAACAATTTTTTCCAAAAATGAAATATGTTGTAATAGAAATAGGATGTACATTTAAACTGCCTAACGTTCCTGTTAAGGCTGCCATTAAACAAGGGCTTTAGCCCTTGTTTTTATGGTTATAGGTTATGGTTACAAGTTTCATCCTATTCTATAGCATTATATACATACAGGTACTTCCGCAAGACTACTATACAACTGACAGCGTATAAAATTACACTATTTTGTGTTGATTGATTTTTAAAAAATAAACACAATTTTCAGATGGGACGAGCAGTGTTTAAATTTTACGTAGCTATATCCATATCTATACCATTAACCATAACCCATTACCATAAATGTACAACGCAGCCACAACATTAGCATTAGGATTGTACAGTTGGGAAAGGTTCGAGAGTAAAACAAATAAACGATGATGGTCCATTGGATTCAGAATTCCTTTCTGAAACTGTTTTTATTTAAGTTTTCTCGTTGAAGTTTGTAGTTGGAATTTGTATTAATTTCCACATGAAGCTGTTTGTGTGGCAAATTTGGATTCTGAGAAATTCTCTGGCCTCGTAATAATAAGCAGTAAAAGCGGGATGCGGTGGGGTGTGGGGAATTTATGATTTATTACGTATTACATATTTATACTGACTGATATTCAAAAATGTTATATCCACAACTTACAATCCACACAATGGTTTTCTTCATGCTGAACTTTCTTAAATTTGGAATAAATTTACCTACCTACCTATATGCCTATACTTGTGGATTAAATTTGCCGTAGAAAATTGTAAAGAGATTTAAGAGATAATTTTAAAGTGTAATGAATCATAACGAATTCGCCAGTGAAGACGAAACAATGACACATTTACAATTTTAGCTAAAAACAAAACGCACTATCTACACAAACGATTTTAAAAAAGTATGATAATAATCATGAAAGCATGTAAAAAATCAATTTGCAATTTTTAAAGACCTGCAAATAAAATATATTGAACTATTCAAAATCATGCAAAAAAGAAAATTTTGTACATATTTCAAAAACGGTTATAAAATATTTTGCGCTTTTCAAAAACACGTAAATGGAAAATTTTGCACTTTTTAAGAACATGTTAATGGAACATTTTGATCTTTTCAAAAACATGTAAATAGCACATTTTTTTAGTTTCAACGACATGCAGGGAAAATGATTATTTTCAACTTTTCAAAAAACATATATGTAAAGCATTTTACGCGTCTATCTCATTTAGTGTATTTTTTGACATGGATCATTTTGATTCTAGCTTAAATTAAATATGGGCCAGTTTTATTCTCCACCACTGGCGATATGTTGGCTAGCTGTTAGTTAATGAAAAGCATAGTACTGTCGGTTTATTGTTACTGGCAAAATAAAAAACAGCGTGCGAATCTACTGTATTTGCTTCCATGGAAGGTCAAATATCAAGTCAAATACTAAAAATACATTTTTTAATTGAAAATGAAAACACGTAAACGGTGATTGGTAATTACTACATTTATTCAAAAATAAACTCCATACCGTATTTCAACTATTACCGGTCAGTCTATTATATACAAAAAACGATAATTTAGTCTGGTGTATGTTTTAAAATAGGATACGTTCCAGCCACAAGACCGGCTGCCATTTGATATGAATCAATCAAATAATAAATTTTGTATGCATTAACACGAGGAGTCAAAAGAGAGCGAGTGAAGGTGCCCTCCGACTGTGGCTCATAGAAAAATAATAGAAACTGAAATACAATAATACATTCGAGCATAACAACCTACACACACCAAGAGACGGAAGGCACTAACACGAAAACCCTGAGATGACATAAACTGTAACATATAATAAATAAAATATTAAAATACAAAAGACATTTGTAATACACTAGTCATAATCAGATAAAACAACATTCTGATGCATTTAATTTAAGCATTAGAGTTCCTCTGGGTTCTGTGTTTGGACCATTGCTGTTTATTATTTATATTTACAAAGTGGCGGATGCTATTACTAGGGGAGTAGATTTTGTGCTATATCGAGGGTGAAGTATCAAAATGGTTTGCTTCCACTTTTTGCTAAAAGCAAATTGGTTTCTTTGCATTTTTTGTTAAAGGCAAAATGGTGTCCTTCCAAAAGGCTGTCTGCAGCTGAAAATGGAAGGACACCATTTTGCCTTTAACAAAAAATGGAAGGAAACCAATTTGCTTTTAGCAAAAAGTGGAAGCAAACCATTTTGATACTTCACCCTCGATATGCTGATGATTAAGTTTTGTATTGCTACAAGCTGGTGTTTGCTGATGCTGTTCAGCATATGCAGGTATGTTTGAATAATGTAAATGATTGGTTCATGTCTCAGGGATTACAGATTAATGTATCTAAAACAAAGTTTATGGTAATACATAAGTCTAGGGATCATAGGGTACCTTGTGATGTAAAACTAAGTTGTAATGGTAATGACGTGGAACGGGTTTGGACGTTCAGATATTTGGGCGTTCTTGTGGACTCTAACCTTAATTTTAAAAATCATTTTGTCTATGTTAGAATAGAATTAGTTCGGCTATTGGTATGATAAGTAACTTAAAGCGCTTTTTAAATGTTCTTGTTTTTGTAATAATGCTAAATGCTTATGTTTTATCAATAGTTAATTACTGTACCATTGTATATGCTGTGCAAACTAAAGGTCAGCTACAGTTACTTTAGAATGAAATTAACAATCGTCGTATTGTTCAATTTACAGATAAGAGCGTATTTAAGAATATAAATAGAAAACGGAATAGAGTACTGATTTTGGAGAATTTTTTACTTGAACAAACTAATACCTTGTCTGTTTCAGAAAGAATAAGCTTGTACTTTATGTCGTTTGATAAGATTACTTTAAGATATGGGTCTGATATTGCTAACTTTGGCTCTTGGTATGTATTGAAACAACCAGAGCGTACTAAGAGATCAAGTACGTCTTGCTTGTCAGAGTATCGTGTGAATTGTAGTAGTGCAGCCTATAGGCAATCCTTTGTATATCGAAGCATTACTGAGTGGAATGCTTTGCCAGATAATCTTAAATTTATGGATGAACCATGTAATTTTCGATCAGTATTATCTCAGCATTTAATTAAAACACGATCTCCAGTTGAATTTTTAGTGTATTAGCCACCATGATATGTCGTTGAAATGGAATTTATTATTTGGATATGAATGAAATTTTGGAAATGTTAGCTTGTATTAGTTATAAGTTAAATTAAATTTAGCATGTTTTATTGATAGTGTCCTTTATTGTAAATTAGTACAATTGTATTGAATAAATTGACACTTAAATAAAGTTCACTCAAACTCAAACTCAATTCTAAAATTTAATTTGTAAAAGAAACCTAAATATATTACAATAACTTGTTTAAATATTTAAAGCACAATGTAGAGAAGTGTAAATTTATAAAAAATTATAACTTAATAAGTCGTATGGCTAACGTGACCTAAAGATAAGCTTAGACATATTTAATCATTACCATAAAGGTTGGAACTCCTAATCATAATTGTGTAAAAAATCTTTATTTAAAATCAATAAATCTATAAGCCTCTTATGGGCTTGAGCGCAAATGGGAGAGTATTTAAAACTAAACTAGAACATTTTGTACTTTTTAGAAATAATAAATAAGAACATTTTGAACTTTTCTAAGAACACGTAAATACATTATTTTGCTTTACTAAAGAAAACTACCAACAAAATCTAAATGGTTGTGTTTGTATGGAAATAAATTGCTGCATTATTCCTTCGTCCGGCTCTGTATTTATGTAATGTAATATTACTTATATGGCCATTACCTTGATCGTGTGGTTCAAAACGGTAAAAACTGAGTTGGAACGACAATTAAGTGTATGGCTCACCTATGTATTTAATAACTTTAAGTCACTTAACTGTAATTATTTTTGAATAAAGAAACTTTTAAATTTGTGATGATTGCAGTCTACACATTGGCCATAAACGCATTGAATTACGATTGGAGATTTAGTAAATTGAATAAAACGGGTCTCCCAATTACAGCAGAGCTATAAATGGCGTGAAAATAATTTATAAATTTATTAAATTCACCTATGCATGTCATCGTCATTGTTAATTCTTGAGCTTCTTGTCCGCGCCGTAAGATTCAAATTCCAGCGTGAGAATTCATTTACAGTAATGCTTGATTTGTTATTTGTTTGTTTACTTGGAAAATTAATATGGTAACATCTAACATTACAATGACTATTGGACAGTATACTTACTTAGTTGTGCATAGTGACTACCTACTTAGCAGAGCAACATAAATTGAAGTAGGTAACTTGTACTCTGTACATTTCCATAATCATTATCTATTTCGAATTTCGATACAATAATATATTGTATCAAGTATCCTAATCTTGCCTTAAAGTCTCAAACAGTTCTACCATAGCATAGTAGTGAATAGTAATAAAATTAATATTAATTGAATGGAGACTTAACGTTTATTACAAGTAGCAAAAAACGTCGGCGTGGGTGTAGCCGTGTGAAACATTGAGTATTTCTTTAACGATTTTATTTATATTGAATTCGCAGTACTACCACCGGGTATTGATTATTAACAAATGATTACTAATTGTGAGTTACATTCTGTTTGCGACTGGTCACTGTAGTCTGGATTAGGGCATTCGAAGTAATTGCTTTTAGGCAGCAGTAGTTTTCAAACAAATACCACTTTGATTTTATAACGTATATTCATGTTTATAAAAAGTTCTAAATATTGCAAAATAATGTTTCTAGAAAGTTTAAATTATTCCATGTTCATGCTTTTGAGAAGATTAAAATATTCCATATTTATGTTTATGAAAAGTTTAATATATTACATATTCAAGTTTATGAAAAGTATAAAAGATTCCATATTTCTGTTTTTAAAAAGGTCACAATATTCCATAGTTAGGTTTTTAAAAATTAAGGCTGCGTGCGTTAACCGCATCATTGGGCCTCTATCTGGACCTGAAACTTACGTAACTGGTCAATTCAATTATATAGCAATTTGCAATAAAGTAAAATACTTGTTGTAAAATTATTGCTACCACGACTTTTTCTACCCCATGCCCATGGCCCATGGCCGTGCTCAGGTATTTTTGTTAGGCAGCTAAATTGTTTTTCCTAGAGAAAAGGGGAAGGAAGAGGTTGCGCTGCGGATATTACGTCATACAAAAATCTATACAAAAACTTTGCACTTTCCTGTTTGATGAATTTTAACAATTGTCTCATCCTTGGAAGTGGAAATCGCAAGACACCGCCAGGCCAGTTGAGAATATCCTCTGAATCTCTTGAACCAGGTAAATTCAGATAGGGTAGATACGTACTCTAGCCGGAATCAAAAACAACTCGAGCACAAACAGACCGGAGATTTAAATCTGGGTTCCGCCAGAAATCACACTTGTTATTGTTATTGATTTGCTCATTAATTTTCTTTTGATCTCTTCCGTCAAAGAATGGAATAAAGATTTTGCAGATCTAAACTTGTGTTGATGATTGCAAATTTGATTTTTAATCTTTCTTACAAAATCAATCAAATTGGCAGAGTCGTATGATAAAATGCGAATTCTTGTTGGTTTTTTATCTTTCTTGTTGGGTTGTGCTAGACAAAAAAAATGAGTTTCCGTTTCAGAATTCCACCAAGTTTGAGCATGAATGTTTGTCCCAAGCTTTGTTACTTTTTCCTGATCTTCGTGCCACTTCCAAACGTCTGGACCAGAATCATACAAACAGATTTAGTTTTCTTTCTCATTTCCAGGGAGTTGTATTTGTAAAGTTTAACATTTTCGTCATCATCCTCGTCAAAAAGAAGCATTCGTTTTACTGCAAAGGACAAACCAAAAATTGAGTTTCAGAGTAGTACTAAAACATCACTAAACTATAATAAAAAAATGCAAACCTGGTCTTTGAACGCTAGAGGATTCCAAGTTGTCGTCATGATCGATGTTATTGTCGTCATCGTCTTGGTCGTCGACATTGTCTGCGCTTAGCTGCAAAAACAAGTAATATACACATTGAAATAAAGTTTTTTAAAACCAATTACTTAATGACACTACAAAATATTACTTGAAAAACAAATACAAAAGAAAACCGTACACAATTAGCACAGCTATGAATACAAATATAAAACAATAAAATGCTTACCATGTAAACTGGCGCGGGACGTCGAAGCCATTGCAAATAAGTTTCTGTACTTTTGACCAAGCAATTTACAAAGAAAAATGAAAAAAGACGCTTGCTATGAGCAAAACAAAAATTTTACTGAACGTCGATTTTAAAGTGACTTCTGCTTTTATAGTTGTCCTAAATAACGATTTTAGCTTACATCACGATGTGATGTTTGTTTTGAAGTATTCTGTTTTCAACTATGGTACACTTTTAAAGCAATGTTGCACAGTGTGATCGTACAAAGCAAAAGTATTAGTACAAAAGACGCACAATCAAATAAAAAAGAAAAGTAAAACCAGTTATTCTTAATTTTAATTTTTAAATAAAATGTTGATAAAAAATATATTTTGTCTTACATGTATAAAGTTTCTAAAGATACGATTTTAAAAACACGTTTTTTAAGTAATCAAAGCTGGTGTCGTAATGTTCATCCTTTGAATTGCTGATCAAATTTGTGGGTGCACAAAATATATCAATTCTAGATGTTAGTTCTAAATATTCATTAGTAGGTACGTACAAGCAACTAGATTGTTTAACTAAAATATTAAGTATATAAACAACTCTTATTTGTTTCATACTCACTATTGCATTGCAATTAACAAGAAACCAACTATTTTTTATGTATTTGTTTTCAAATTGACAAAGTTGCTTTTGATTTAGTATTTTAATGTTTTTTCCTTAGTAATACTGGTTTTTTTACTTTTGTTTTTTGAGTTTGTTTGATAGAACCAGGTAACGTGTAAAATAATCTCCAATGTGGAACTATTTTATCTTTGGGTATAACTTTTAAATCTTTAAATTGTTTAGCTGATTTAGTTTTCAAACTAGTTTCGTTTGTATGTTCAGTTGACACGTCTTCTTTTGTGCTGTCGTGAGGACCAACTGGTTGAGATAACGAAAAATTTATAGAAATTGGTTTTGTATATTGCTTCATGTAAATTTCTATTAGCTTGTCGTAAAGTCTAGGTTTAATAATTTTCATCACTGTTTCCATGACAAAATAACATAAAAACACGCTCTTGGTTTGCAATGACAAAGAAAATGGTTGATAACAATGCTTGAACAAGTTTTTGTTTTTTAATGCAATACAACTTTATATTATCAGAACATTCTTGACTGGATTTTGAACTTAAATTACAACAGGCTTTTTTAAACTGCTCAAGTTTGGTTAGATCACGTTGTGTAATTGATGTATCAAATGGGCGTACATTTAATGCACATTCCACAATAGCACATAGTTGATTTAAAAAAGCTTTTTTAATACTGTTTGCATAAAAACGTTTGCTAATGTTTTTTTTTCCACGTGGAATGGAATTATATAGAAACTTGTATTCACGTTTAAGGCCAGTTGACATTAGGTAGGAATATATATTTAACAATTTTAAGGATCTGAGTACAAGTTTGATCTTACCCAGTATTTAGTATTTGTATTATTGGGATGTAGATCTAAACAAAGTTAACCGTATTTACGTGACGTTACTGCTTTCACGTATGCGTTTTGAAGAAATCTTTTACTTCCTAGACAGATTTGCCGTGCAATGTTTGTAATAACACTACGATCACGACGTGAATCAAACAAAACTAAATACTGCGTTGATAGGTTGATGTCTTTAAGAGCAGATTTAAAGACATTTTAAACTAACAAAATAATCGAAGGGTTGCGGTGATGAGCAAATTTTGTAAAGTATTTAGTAATAAGTAAATTTTCTTTACTTCTATTTTTTGATAGAACATTTAATTAATAGTCAACCACTATGAGTATAGGCGATTCTTTATATTTTTCAATATCTTTAATGTTATTTGAAAAAATAACATTTGGATCAGATTTTTGAATTAAAAAGAAGTTTTCTTGAAAATCACAATAAAAATACAAAACTCGTGTAATATCTGTATTGATTATGTTTTTACAATTCAGTATAAGATTCAATACAAAGTAAGTCTTGCCAGCAAAACTAAGACCTTGACACTGAAGTGAAAATGGATGCAATAGCCTAAAGTCTAAAAAGTCTGTTTGCTAATGATGTCTCGGAAAACATGCAATATTTTAATGTTCACCAATGCAAATTAATTTTAATACTGAGCCAAAATTTTATGTACTGTAAGTTTTAATAAATTATTTAATATTCAGGTGTATCGAGTTTACATTTACAAGACATATCCAAACAGCAGGAAACGTTTGGATTAACGTTTGAATCATAGTATTTGTATGGATAAAAATTACTAATGGAATTTATAAATTTTGATACTTTTTGATCATTAGCTTTTGCATTATAACTAAATTGTTTAATAAATTTTACAAATGGTATACCAATAGCCATTGAATAAATAAAGTAAACACAATAATGGCCACAGAGATTAAATTTTGACGATTGTAGATGAAGATCATTTTCCTCAACAATACATTCAACTGGTGGCCTTGCAATATTTTTGTAAACACTTATTTCATTAGCAAATGAATCAAAATAATAACAGTTTTTGGGTGAAATTATCCAGAATGCAATCCAATGGGAACCCTGCATATTGTAAGTATCTGTATTAAAAATAACTTCAAATGGAAATAAATCAAATTTAATTGTTGACAGCAAAGTATCGGCAGCAGTGGCAAACACATTAACACGTTAGTTGGTAAATTTAAACAAAATGCGTAGAGCTTCTTCTATTGATGAAGTATTCATTGTTCGTCTGCAAACGTAACACGCTTATGCTTGTTAACTTTTATTACTGATTGAAATTGACAGTACAAAATTACGTTGATTGGTTCGTCTAATGCACTTCAAAACCAAACTCCAACGTTTATTCGTCCAGATCGATTTACCACAAGACCGTTGTTAATAGCTGGCAGTAGTTAAAATGCAGTCAAAACGTTTCCTGTGTAAGTATAAAGATGTCACCATATTAAAATACATACAAATAATTTAACGAAATACCAACCAACGACCCCGAATATCATAAAAAATATGATGTAACATCTTTATACTTAACATTTGTATGTGAATCGCGTGTGATTCCGTTCACAAGGGCAGGCCAAGCAGCTGCACGTTTAAGTGATCTGACACCAAGAAGAAAGTTATCTGAGCCAGCATTGTTTGCAGTCTTGAAACTAAATTGAATTGCTTTATGTTCGACTGCTTCTCCATTCCATGGTAATGATAACTCAGTCATAACTTTATAAAGAAAATTGAAAGGGTTTTATCAATTTTTCCATTGTAGGCAGAGCTTGATACAAACCCCTCAATTATCATCTTAGGTACTTTTCCTAAGATAATTGCGTCAGTAGTATTACTTGTTATGCCTTTTGCAATTGTATAAGTTTTTATTTCTATATCATTGCATAGGAAAAAATATTTTTTTCCTTCTGCAAGTAATTTTGTGTGTACATCTGCTATTGCTGTAGAAACAAATTTTCTACGAACATATAGAATTGCTTCGTTAATATCAAAACAAAATAGAACGCCATTAACATATGCCTTTGATGTCATTGTTAGATGTTAAACAAAATTCTGGAAGTGAACGTTTTAAAACTAGTTTTATATTACAGCCAGGTGGAATAAATTGAGTTTGATTAAACAGGTTTATACCAATCTTTGCAGTTATAAAAATTATTTGGATTTTTAAACCATATCAAAAATTTTCTTAAAGCCAGCATTTTTACTTGTTTTGAAATTATCTTGAATTAAATCGGGATAAAAAACCTGTCCAACAACAAATCATTTTTTTTTCTGAACTTGGAGACACAAGTCGCTGTATGTATGCCAAGTAGATGTACTAATTGTTGCTGTCAAATATTTTTTGTCCATTTAAGTATAATTCCACGTTATTGAATATTGCATGAAAGAATAAATTACATAGACTCACAATATCTGTTTTTTCTAACACCGTTCCATTTTGATTGCACAGTCGGCAGTTAATATAAAACAGAATATCATTCGGATCAACGTAGTCTAATGTATTAAATTCAAATTCAAGTGAATTCCAATTATCTTTAACTGGTAGTCTAGAGTATTATTGAAGATATTCCTCTTTACTTAGTTGCGTCGTATCAGATGGTTGCAAGTAAAATAAATTTAAGTTTGAAACTTGAGATTTAACTGATCGTTTGCAAGCAGTTGGATTATCTTGAAAAAGAGAACTTGTTTCCATTTTAACAGGTGGAAGTGTAATATATATATATACTATTAATTTCTACGAGCCTTGCTTATATTTTTGACTAACAGAACGTCGTTGTTTCCCTTTCGTTGCACAAACTGGCTTTGAACGATGCAAAGCTTGTCTCCTGCAACCTGATCCTGTCAAAGTAGAACGTTTAATAGCTGCTGCTGATTTATAATGACGCGATTGCGTGACTTCCCTGCATACATACTACACCAAATCAAAACATTACATTTTTTCATTGTATAACAAATACTTAAATCCATTTTAACCATGACCACATTTATATTTACTTGTTAAGTTTGTTTCGTATGTCAAGACATGAATATTATTTTTTGTGTCACTATAATAATCAAAATCGTCACTCAACATGACTTTTAACAGTTTCAATTTGCCACAATCAACATCCCTAATATGATTTGGATCATTTGTAACAACATCAACACAATGTTTCGCATGATTTTTAATTAGATTGAAATCTGTGTGTTTCTTTTTTGCAATCAAAAGATCAGATAATCGTAAAAGTATAAAATCACAAGACTGTTTACATTGCTTTGTTTTTAAACAAATATCCAAAATACCTTTTTGATTTGCCTCAAGTATTGAAAAGTATTGTCCATCTTCTAAAAGATATGTCACGTGAAGATGTAAAAGAGTTTCTTTTCTAAATTTGTAAGCTGCTTTCTTTAACATATTTTGTTCCATTCCGCCCAAAAACAGTTCTTTAACAAACCAGACTGGAATATTTTCAGGCTGGAAATACGCCAAACAAAAACAAATCAAGGTTGCCATTGGTCAACTGTCTGTAAGCGCACTTAAATCCAGAACTGCTTTCTTCGCTTTTGGCTGAGAATCCATTTTTGTATTTATAAAACAAAAAAACAGAATTTAATAAAGATACAAAGTTAAATTATTTTAGTTTAATTTTTTTAAATTGAGAAACCAAGTTTTAAATGTTTCACCTAAAATGCTCTTTTCTTCAAACTCTTTTTTTTTAAATGAAAGGCTCCAATTTCCGTTTGGATGCGTGTAGGAATGTTACTTCCTCCAGTTGACAATCTAAAATGTTTGGTGTTTATAAACATCTTTCAAGTTTATGTAGTCTCGTTTCTTCGTCTAGCAGGTACTCTACCCGAATTCGTTTGTCTTGAAGTCGTGAGAGAGTTTTTTATTGTCAAGAATCATTATATCTTTTACTCTTGAGAATGCTACATACTCCATGCCAGGAAACATCTCGGATGGACCCAAACAGATAACAAGTTTAGGTAGATTCAAACCTTGAACCCGATAAACAGTCAGAGCAAAACATAATTTTGATGAAACTTTTTCAACCGAAATGCTTTAAGATGCATATACTTGCGCTAAATGATGTTGTTCCATTATTGGAACACCAGTTCCGTTGGATGTTCTCTATACTTAATTACCAATGTAATCAGGAAAGTGAACAATAAAACAAAAAAGTACTTTTGGATCTAGTTGTTTTGCAGCAAGTTTGTCTGACGAGTATCTATCTTTTTGTAATAGTATATCAACCATAACTCCACGACTGCCATTCCAAAATCTTGCAGCTGTTACTAAATTGTTAAGTAGAATTACAGGACAACCTTTAGCAATTAGCAGAAGTAACATCTTCATTAAAAAACCTGATTGCATATGAAAAAGTACGTTGAATCATTTTTCTGAAAATCAACAATAAAGTATAAATCAGGTTTGTTAGCTCAACATTTGTACCACCTGTTTGTGAAGTTGTACAAAACTTTAATTTACTGGTTATGATCGTGAACTCTGTTTGTTCGAAACACGTGTATTTGATTTTGAAACTCACGTTGTTCTTTTAGTGTTAAACTTGTATAGTGCCTATTTTGAATATAATCCACATCATCTTGTGTGACAGAATTATAGCAAAGATAGCGTAAATAATTCTTGAATTTTATTTTCTCTTTACTGTTTTCAGCTTGTAGGTAGATATGTTTTAAATTGATGCACTTTTCAAATGTTTTGTAAATTTGTTGTGCGTCGTAATATGAATGCATGTTTGGTGGGCAATCAGAAAGAACACTTTTAAACAAACTTAAATTACGTACTGAAGGTAGTTCAAAGTAGTCTCTTATTAAAATAATAAACCAGTTTCCAAATAGATAATCTTTGTTAATTAAATCAGCTTTTCAAAAAAATCTGTCTAAAAGATTAAACATTTTTAATCCAAGAAGACTGAATTCTTCAATTACAATCAACTTGAATTTTTGAAATTTATAAAGTTCTGTATTATTTTCAAGTCTTTTATATAATTCTAAGTAATTTGTTCCCGGGATAAACTGAAACGTGAAGTGAATTGTTTGCCTGCAAGCTTTAAATGCTAATATCCCAGTAGAGCTAACAATTTTCCATCTAAATGTTAGGTCAAGTTTTTTATAATTTTGTAATAATGATTCTTAATGTTCAATAACTGCAGTTTTTCCTACACTACCTTCTCCTGTAATAATTATACGTAGAGGTTTCTGCAGAAATGCATCTTGATTTAACTGAAGTTGCAATTTCACACCATCAATTATGAGTTTTTGATTTTCATTTAAACATGAGTAATCAATGGACGGTGTAACAGTTTTAATATAAGGATTGTCACTATGGAACCAGGATTGTAAAATGTTTTTGTTTAAAAACTTAACGATGTCAACACGTTGCTAAGAATGAGTATTTATTGTTGTTTTACTTTTTTTAATTCAAAGTTGGAACAACTTGTGATGTGTCTTTATTTTCAGTTATGAGCTGTTTATCAATCTCAACTATTAGTTGGTAAAATTCACTGCAATTAATTCGTTTTTCTGCAGGAACCAATATTGTAAAGGTGTATAACTTAAACTTCACAAGAGATGTTAGGTAAAAGTTTGCACACTCATTAAGCCTTCGGAATAATGCTGATAACGCTTGTATTTAAATGAATAAATACAAGAAAGGGTAGGTTCCGAAATGGTCCCACTAACTCAGTTGGTCTTGCGGAAGTATCAGGTAAGTATGAACTCGTGGATCTGTACGATTTTGTAAGACCAATGCTGCAGTAAACACTCCGTGATAATTGGGAATAAAATATGAGGGATGAATTGGGATGAATCTAAGTATTGCGACACTTTCTACGTCTGGCCGTCTACGACTTGAAGAGTAAAGATTGACGACATTCGTAAAAACGGATCTCTTCTTCCTTTTCGGTGTCATCGTTGATGGACATATCTTCTTGATTTGTTGAAGGAAAGTCCTCTTATATTCACTTTGACATTTCTCAAATAATCTATTACCAGAACTAGCAATAGAAATATTAGGATATTTCAACAGTTGACATGGTGATATAAGTCTTATTTTCACATTATAGGAATTGTATCCTAATAATGCTGGGTGTTCGGATCGTCCCAAAATCACTGGTCCTCCCTCATCAGTTTTCTGTGCTCCGCCACCAAGTATAAGCATCATGAAATATAAAAGAAAGAAAAATAGTGGAAGTTTGTTGTGGTTTGTGAAGTCCCTCCGAGTTGGTAGTGGCTTCGCTCCTTCCCTCTTTAATTTGTGGAATTTTGCCGGTCCAGTTCCATTAGAATCTCGTTTAGTTCCTCATTCGACAGGTTTTATTCCATCATGTGCATAATTCTTTCTTTTGGTGGTAGTTATTTCCCTCCTGCTCCCTGCCTGTTGTCAGCTCCAGAAAGTGCCTCAGGGTTTCTGCGTACGTGCATCATCCTCTCTCTCGTCTCCGTGTAGGTAGTCGAAAGTTGAGATAACATTTTTTGGTTCTTACCATTTACTTCCTCCTTGGTGGTATATGTACGCCTGGGTTGTAAATGCTGCTCTGCTCCACGTCCTCCCTCCTTGCTTTGTGCAGTGCTGGAGTGTGAAATAGAAAATCTTATTCGTCTCGTCATCCTTCCCTCCTGAAGAGTATCAGCATCAGTGTAGAGTGACGAAGATTTTTGTGCCTTTACATCCTTCCTTGAGGTGGTGGTGGGTATTCCCTCCTTACCGTTTTTGGCCTCTAAGTGGATTTTTGGCTTTTTTAATTTTTCTTTTCTCTCCAAGTCCAGTCCCTCCTTTTGTTAACAAGTATCGGGGATTGAAAATGGGATTTTCTTTACTGTTTCAATCACGGTTGTTGATGAGACTTCCTTTACATCAGTGTTTTTCTGCTATGCGAATTCCTCAGTCTTCCTTTCTTTATATGGATTACATAGCCGTGTAATCGGAACGTCATAGATTTTGAGTAGGTTATCCAGATTGAACGGTTGGACTTCCTCTTTTGTGATATTCGTCCTCTTTCTTCTTCTTGGGGGATCGTTATATACCATCATCTGTTTGTTTTCCGAGACTGGCTGTACCATAAATGAGTGATGATCTATGTTACTCATGACCAAGTCCTCCAGATCTAGGCAAGGTTCTCAGTCAGTGTCCAGTGCTTCACCATAGCTTGTTGGATGATAGTTTCTCCTATACCTGGGTGTGGTAAACAATGCTGTTGCCATTTTTACTTCAATTAACCCGGGTGCCGGTATTCCTTTGGTGGATCTTGGGGATCTACGTGGCTCACTTGGTTGTTTGGTCGCCTGAATTTCTTTATCATGTTCCTTCATATGTTTGCTCCATTCATATGATAATGGGCATTGTGCAGGTGTTGGAGTAGGTGATGGTGAGAAAGTAACCGATTTCTTGTTGGTCTTTTTTCTGCGTCCAAGATATTGAGGGGAGATTTGTTGAACATCTTTTTCCTCTTGTTCTGATGGGAGGTCCGATCCAGATTCAGATTCAGAAGAATTCTTTGTGCTATCCTGACTTGAGTGTCGGTGGCTGACTTCTTCTTCTTCTTCTTCTTCAGAGGATAGTTCACTCTCCACGTGTGATAGGGGAGACTTGGTTGGAGGCGCTGGATTTTCTATGTGCTCCCGGATAAACAGATTGTGGTAGAATATTAGAGATTGATGGGTTTTTTTTGGAATGCGTCGCTCAAAGAAGTCTACGTGAGTGGCTTCAAAATACGCTTCCTTGATTGGGTCGAACAGTCGGTAGACTCTGTTGTTTATGGTATATCCTACGTATATACCCTCCCTTTTTTTACCGCTCCATTTTTTCGTATCAAATTTCCTGGCTGAGGCTGGACAACCCCAGATTTTCATATGGTCGTAACGAGGTATCTTCCCCGTCATCATTTCCAATGTTGTTTTGTTCCTCTTGGTTCCGTGCACAATCCTGTTATGTATATATACGGCCGTGTCGACCGCGTCCTCCCAAAACCATGTTTTTACGTTGGATTCCATTACCAAGGATAAAGCTGTTTCCCTTATCGTCCTTATTTCCCTTTCCAGCTTCCCGTTTGCTTGTGGAGCTGCAACCGGAGTGATTACATGATCACAGCCTAGCTGGAAAAACAAAACCTTCATGTGTCGGTTGACGAATTCGGTTCGTGCGTCTGTCTGTATATATCTTACGGGATTCTCGGTTTTATTCTGTATCCATTTACAGTATCCTTCGATGTCTCTCACAATGTTTTTCCCAAGTTAGTATTTATGGAAAGTGACATTGCGGTAATCTGAATGGTGGTCCTTAATTAGTAGGAAGTAACGATTCCTGAATTTGACGGATGGTTCCACTGCATATACCAGATCTGCTGATATATATTCTCCAGTGCTCAAATTCTGAGGTCTTTTGGTGGGAAAGGGTCTTCGGACCGCTTTCGCTCTGTTACATATTAAACAGTCCCTGGGGCATTCCAATTTTCCTCCATGTCCCAGAATTACTGCTCTACAGGATAGGGTATGTTGAATGTATCTTCGGTTTACATGACCCAGCCTTTCGTGCCAACGATCTTCTTTCGGATCCACCATTCCTTGTGCCATGAAGACCTTTGGAATTACTTCAGGTGGAGCGAACATCATTATAAGTTGTCCAGCATCCCTTGGGTGTGAGCGAACAGTTTTGCCTACAAATATTGTTTTTCCTGTGTCTTCCTCGTAGAATTTGACTCCTTTTTCATTGCCTTGATAGCCCAGGCCTAAATTGCCTTTGTCCAGGTGATCTATTTTATCTTTGGTTATTTGTATTTATGAAAATAGATTTGACCCACCTGGTAGATACCATACCATTTCTAATGCTTGGAGATTCCAGTTTTCGCCGGCAAAAGCTGAAACTATCACTGTCCCATAGCCCAGAGATTTGACTACTAAGTTATCTGCTAGTCGTATCTCCCTAGGGGTTTCAAAATTGAAATAGATATCAAACCAGTCGTATCTATCGCATAAATGCATGGATGCTCCTGAGTCGCATGGACAGACATACTGGTCCCTTCCTGCGGTATAATTGTCCTTGAGTTTCCTTTGAAGACTTTTGTTCTTCACCGTTTTAGGTTCTTCTCTTTTAGGTGGGGGATGTCGTCCAGTTCTTTCTGGTTCTTCTTGTATGGCTTGGTAGGCTAGGTAGCATGTTACCATTTCCCTTCTTGCCGACATCTTTTGTTTAGGTTCCTCCTTTTTCTTGTGCTTTGGTTGTTTCTTATATCCGTAAGCTGTGTTTTCTTTTCCACTATTGCTATTGCTACTGGTGGGTTGTACCATCTGGGCGTAGTGTTCTTCTTTGAGTTCTTCGTTTCTTTGCCTGCTGTATTGTAGCACTGGCCTTGTTTCCTCAGGTAGAATGGGAGGTGAAGCCAGGTGGCTTGAGCCCCTCTCTCTTATCCTAGTTGTAAAATATTTTGGTCCATTATACCAGCGTAATAGTGTCGTTGGTGTGGATTCGTAATTTGTTCTAGAACATTGTCGTAGGCCCGTAGTCTTTTCCTTGTTTCTGCCATTTTACTCTGGTATTCCTGTTCGGACCAAGGTGCTGATTCCGTCTGAGTGTGTAGAGTTTTTGACTGAGTTTGAAGACTTCTTTCGCCCGCTGCTTTGTGAACTGCATTCCATGCTCTCTGGGTTATTTATTGGCTACTGTTGACCCGGGGTGTAAAGTCCCTACGAAATGTCCAGTTTATATTCTTAAAGGAATATACTTTCTGTCGATCTCCCTCGTCCTCTTCAGTGCTCCATTCTTGACTTGAAGTGGAATCTTCACTCCTGTCATCCAGAATGTCCATCCATTCTTGTTTCGACAGGCTTTCTTCTGTGGACGTGTCTTCTAATGTTTCCTGGCATTCGATGACTATGTTGTCCGTAAGTAGATAAGCCCGGTGTATTTCATGTGGGTTGTCGAATCCGTTGTGTTGGTCGTAGCTACCGTCGACATCGTCATGTCTTGACCTCTCATCTTTGCTGTAGTAGCTTCCCTCTTCACTGTTGTCCTCCGAGTCTGATGACGAGTCCGTGTGGTGGGGTGAGTTGGTCCATACCATGTTGGCGTAGTTGTCATTGTGTGTTACGCGAGTATTTATGAGCTCATGTAGTAATGACTCATTGTCTCCTTCGCTCTTTCGGTGGGTGGTGCTTAGGTGCACATTTTTCTTCCAAGGGGATGTGTGGGGGGTAGCACTAGCCGCTACATCGTCCTCAAAGCTTCCATCTAAGTCAGCTAGGTTTGCGGTGGGTGTCTTGAACTGGTGTCCCTCCTGAGTTTGTACATCTCGCCCCTCTGAACGAATGCGAGAGCGAGTCGAGGTACAGTCCCTCCTGTCGCGTCTGTCATGCGCATCTGGTTTTCTTCCATTGTTGCGCGATCCTCCACGCCCTGTCTTGGAATTTTCTTTTCCGCCTCCCCTTCTGTTTGATAGGGAGCCAGACTTGTACGTGTCTTCGGTTTTGGTTGTGGTAGGCCTTCTAGGCGCCACCAGCAATCGCGTTCTCTGTGACCCTTAATAGCGCAGTAATCACAGAAACCGTCAAACCGCTTACTAGAGTGGCGTCTTGGCACCTCTCGCGGTGGGGAGTTTTCTTTTCTCCCGCGATGATCGTTGTCATCTTCTTCTCGGTCTGTTCTTCTTTGTTCACCTTCCTGGCGACGGAGACGAGTTCGTCTTCTGTCCTGTCCTCCAGCTCTTGAATCCTCATGGCGAGCCAAGAAGGCCTGGGGTAGATTGTAGACGTTCTTGCCTAACGCTCTCACGGTTTTTGTCGGTGGATTATAAAAGCTCCATCAATACGGCCGACGTCTTTTCTTGGGCGATCTGCCATGTCTGCAAGAATCCGATGTATTCTTCACAATCTGCTAATTTGTTCAAGGTGAACCCCAAGATGGTGTGCTCTTCCATGGCATGTCCAGCCCAGAGCAGGTCATTATTGATTGCTAACAAGCTACTTAGGTACTTGTAGCCTTCCCCAGTCTTCATAGTGAGGCCGAAGAATTTACCTTGAAGCAGACATAGGTTGTCTTTCTTTTTCGTGGCGAACATCTTCTTCAGTTCTGCGTATAGGTCTTTTGCTGCGTGTATGGCTCGAACTCTTGTAGCAATGTCTTGGCTCACAGCCCCTAGTATGGTCAGGCGAGCACAAGAATTCGCGGCTTCCCAATTTTGCAGGCCTATTAGTTCATCTGCCGTCCATATCCCTGCTGTTGCTGGTTCGGGTTTCTTGTACGACCCGTCCAGTATGACGCCAAGATGCTCCATTGCCAGAGTCATCTGCATATCATCTGCCCATGCAGTGTAGTCTGTGGCTCTCTCAAGTTTGGGAAAGTCCACGACTGGTCGTCTATAGGATTTTCGGTCTGACATTTTCTCTTCCTCTTGTAGGGTAATTGTCAGATTAGCTTGTGGAAGTCTATCAACTAGCTCTTCGTTCTCGAGTTTCAGGGCAACAATATCAGTAGTACGCAATGCTAAGCTTCCTTTGTATGCAGTTATGCTCGCCTTATATGCGTCTACTAAATTATGAAAATAATCTCTTACTTTTCAAACCTGTTCCTCCTGGTGAGTCTTGGCTGCCTCAATGACTTCAACTACAGAGCCTAGAAGTTATCCTTCCTCCTCTTGTTGGGGTTGTACTTGTGACCTAGTGGGGACTCCTTTCGCGGCTTTCTTTACCCGTCCGGTAAATACTTGAGGTATCAGTGAATTCTCTAGTAACTGCTTTCTGGGCCTCTTTGGTGTTTCTGGTTTCACTGGTGGCTTCAGGTCTTCAGTTTTGATTGGTAGGGGTGTCAAGCCTGACATGGAATTTTCTTCACGCACTGCTTCTTTGACACTTTTGGTTTTCTCTATCACTCCTTATCTTTCAGCTGTAGGTGTGAGAGTATCTGTTTTTTATACGTGCTGGAACTGCATCAACAACGTATACACTTAAGATTCTGTATGGGTACTCTGACTTAGTGTTTTTAAAGTTTCTCTTTAAAAGGAGCTGGAAATTGCTTCAACTTTGTTTCTAAACTTTACTTCACGCGCCTGACTTACTATTACTATCAGTGATGGATGCTCTTACTCTGGAACTGCTTCAGTAGCAGAGTCTTTCAATAATCCCTTCTGCTTCTCAAATATTTTAAATTATTGTGTTTACTCGTTTAACTATCTATCTTTTGAGATAGATAATTAGGGGGAAATTCTGACAAGTAAAAATGTCAAAATGTTGTAGGATCTTACTGTTATAATAAGAGCTGTATAAAAATTATAGCTAAATCAGCTCTTACCTTACTATTGTTTCTGATATACTTCTTAGTTAATACCCTGAATACGTGACATAACTCGTATTCTTTTAACCTCGTAAAGCAAGTCCTGATAACGTGTTAAGGTGTATAACTTAAACTTCACAAGAGATGTTAGGTAAAAGTTGGCACACTCATTGAGCCTTTGGAATAATGCTGATAACGCCTGTATTTAAATGAATAAATACAAGAAAGGGTAGGTTCCGAAATGGTCCCACTAACTCAGTTGGTCTTGCGGAAGTATCAGGTAAGTATGAACTCGTGGATCTGTACGATTTTGTAAGACCAATGCTGCAGTAAACACTCCGTGATAATTGGGAATAAAATATGAGGGATGAATTGGGATGAATCTAAGTATTGCGACACTTTCTACGTCTGGCCGTCTACGACTTGAAGAGTAAAGATTGGATCTGTTACCGTCAAGGCGAATACATTACGATTAAATTTATTCTCTCTAACTCTCTCTGAAATCAACTCGTATAACAAATAATAATCTTGAATATAGTTATTGTTTAAATTTGGGTTTCGACATTACTGCCGCATTCTAATCATTGTCAAGTCTCACAGGCGAGACATGCATTGCTTCATAATTAATGGTTTCCTGAATTTCTCTCAATCGTAATGTTCATCTTAGTACTTAATATTACTTCGGGAATTTAGCCTAACAATTAAATCTGATAATTAAGTTAATGGTGAATTCTCGAATTGGTACAATAGAGTTAATTCACTGAAGAATTAAACAAAATAAATATAATGTTTAAATAATGAATAGGGAATTATCATGTTCACTGTTGTTGTTTAAAAATTGGTGAGGAATGTTGATTCCTCATTGAACTTGAATATTCTTGAATGAAGTCGCAGAAAGTTGCGACTACACAAAATACCGTTGTGTCTACGGGCATACAATGTTATGACCGAGCACATGAATACTGTCTGTGATTGCTACATCATCATTCCTCATTCATCATTGCTGATACAAATCCTAGACTAATTAAACCTGATTACTCATGTCACTTATCACAGATGAGTGGCATGCTAAAAATACTTTTGAATAATTTCTATCCTACAAAGTTAGAACATACTATAGATACAATTTATACTACTGCGTATGAGCTTGTATATATGTATATATTGTATGTTGCAATAAATATCTTATGCAAGACTGGTAAAAACTTTGTTTTATTTATTTGCGCTATCGGAATTATCCATTCAGCATTTGTAATTTTTTGAAACAGGTTTGAAGGAACTTTATCAGTGAATGGAAACTGACCAAAAATTAATGTAAACAAAATAACTTCAAATGACCAAATGTCTACAGGTTTGCCATAATACGGCTTTGATGATAAACCTTCAGGCAAAACATAACCAGGTGTTTCTGTTTGGTCGAATAATAATTCGTTTTCACTTGCGAACATAAAATTTTGAATAACAATCCGACCAATTTGCATGTTTATAACAACATTAGATAGTTTTAAATCTTTATAAACAATGTCTTGATCATGCAGGCGTTGCACAGTTTTCAACTGTAAAATCATAATTTTTGCAGTCAATATATCTTGTAATGGTCCGCGCCGAATAACAAGTTGCTAAAGAGTTTTGATAAAATTACCATCAGGTTGATGCAAATAATAACAATCGTGAACTAATACAATTTGATACTTTCCTTTATGTGTAGAGTCTTTGAGTTTAAATAATCCGTGATGTTTGAATATACCAGGTTGATCAAAAAGTTTTAATGAAATGGAATACATATTGTGCAGAAATGCTTTTCCAAGAATATTGTCGAGTATTAAAATTTTATTATGCATAAGTATTAAAATACCTTCTGATATCATTATTTTGTTTATTTTTTAGAATAAATACACCAAAAGAGGGAATGCACAGTTTTTACAACATTCTATCGGAAGTCATTGTTATATTGTTAAGTAGGTTATTTTTCCAAATAAATCAAGTTCCTTTTTTTGTGTTACTGTGAATTTTAATATATCATACTGTTTTAGAAATATTTCTTTGATACTCCATGAATCAAATGGCTCAAACCAACATTTAAAACAGCAATAATTTTTACTTTCTGGATTTGTTATTTCTAAAATTTTACGCAAACGTCAAAATTCTACACAGCAATATCGTCTTTGAAATGGTCCCATGCAACAAACTTGATTACGTCTAAAACAAAAGTTGCAAAAATCAGTTTCTTTGATTGAAGCATAAAATATAAACGAATTTTGTTCTCTACAAGCGGTTTTAATTTAAAACACGTATACATTATGTCCATGGCACAAATTGAATTTTTTTGTAATTATTGTTTTTCTTGTACATCGACGCAAATGCTGTGGTAATAATGTAATTGTTACTTCAATACAGTTTGTGCAAAATGTTATGCATAAACTATTTTCTAAACCAACAAATCGTTTAGGATTAGGATGATCACGATTGGGTTTCTTTATCTTTAAATGTATACCTGCTATAAGCAGACACCAGTTAACAATACTTTCTTTAGTTTCTGATGAAATAGTCACAATTTCAAGTATATTTTTCATTTTTGCTGTGTGATTCACAATATGTTCTAGGTAATTGTGCATGATAAGACAATAAAATTGTAAATTAAGTGCGAAACGCATTTTTACAAAAATACAAATCAGTGCATTTGCAAGTGTTTTTTAAATTTCTTTCTGCATGAACCGCATTACAACGATTTGGTATTTCCTTTAAAGTTGCATTATTTTTCATATTTTGATAAAACTTTATGACTGACATACAGCTTAGTTTATAATTTTCATAAGAATCATTTCCCTATTTTCTTCATTGAATCAATAAATTATTAATATTCAACCCACACTGACATTCTTTTGTAGTATCATAATAAATATCAAAGTCACAATTGCAATCAGTATTTGTCAACCATTATACTAAAAATCCTGGTGAAATTTGTTTTTCAACCGTTTCACAACAAAAGTCTGAATCAACTGACTTAAATAGATATCCATTGGATCTAAATTTATTCATAAGAAAATACACTGAATGTCCAACACAATTATTGTTTATTTGGCTACGAATCAGATTTGGATATTTCACGTGATTGTCATAGTACATAAAACACGATTAACAAATAAATATTTTTTCACAAAATATGTATTGATGAACAGTAATGCTATAACATTTAAATTCTCTATAACTGTCATAACTTGTTGGAAACCAACAATCATTTAAACAGTATACGCAGTTAAAGTTTTCGTTCAAAAGAAACATTTGCACGTAATTACTATTATTTGCAATTTTTCATTGCTAGTTGGATTTATAAATGCAATGATTTGACTTGCCTTTTGAAACAAAAACGTCTATACACTTAAATATCTCTACATCTGACACAAAGTTTCTTATTTTGAAAAAGAATAATTGCTGTTTTCAGGCTTGAACCAGGCCAATTCAAATAACAAGTACCACAATAGTCACAATGCATGATTTACCTAGCACAACTTAATATTTTTCCTTGTATTATATAACAATAATTACTTTTAACACACTCAGGACGTGGGATCCAACACATTTGTTTATTTAAAGCGTACTTGTAAAATTTAAGATGTAAACCTAATATTTTAAAAGTTAGTTCACCCAATTTCACACACTAACACAACTGTCTATTGTCTGTTTGCCAATTACACTCAGATTTAAACGATTTTTTTGAATATTTTTTGAAAACTACATGTATTATAAATTTTATATCACTCATGCATAACAACTTTGCTTTGCCTTATACTCGTAGCCAGAGTTTAAAAAGATGTCTAAATTCAGTACACGATTTACAACAGTTACAAGAATCGCCTTCTGACGCAATACACCAAACACAATTACAAATTTCCAAATGTTTTAATCTTGATATTATTTCGTGTTTGTTTAGAGGACTAGTGGAGGTGAAGCTAGCATTAAAAACTATCGACCCGGCTGTTGCCATCGTCACTGTTTAAAGGACTAACTTTGTGTTGTACCAATAGGCTTTAAACAACATTTACACGGTCTCTCATCTTTGCTTCACACTTTCAATTCTAAGAGAACATGTTTTATACATTTACGTACTCAGTATTGAAAACTGGTTTGTAAAGAACAAAACTAGTTTTAAACTTGCCTCCACAATGCAGATAAGCTCACACAAACTATACTTTTAAGTGCACGCATCACGTATTTTCTTGATCATTTGACTTTGAATCTTCTTCCAGAAACTAATCAGTTGAGTACTATAAGGCAAACATATCATGGATACTCCGCAGCAACCAGGTACTAGTACAAGTACCAGTGCAAGTTCAGATTACCCCATAAAAATTATAATAAACAAAGAACTTCAAGTTTTTCCATCTCCATATCTAACAAGAAAAAGTCGTTTTACAGTAAATATATAATTTTGTTGTAGTATTTATTTATTAAATTAAAGAGATTTACTACTGTTAATAGGTGTGATTTTCTGTTTTATACAAATAGAAGTTTGAATACCGAATGCGCGGATGTCCATTCTCTACACGTACCCGCCTTGAATTTAATGAACACATTGAAATCATACACCAGTGCAAAAACTGAGCGTTATGTTCCTCACATGGTAAACCACGTATGTACTCGACCAGGGCTTTGAGATGGACATGCCGACGGAAAATCTAATTCTATTATTGAACTCTCAGTATTTAAAAAACTAAGTAGAAGCAATAAAGAAGCAATCGTAACTTACGTCTACTATTCTACTATCCTACAACTGATTATACCGAATTTCATGATTTTATGGAATCTGCTCAAAATCTAATTGTACGTTTAGCTTCGCAAGTTCTACAAGCCAGAGATAATGGTGTTAGACTGCAATTGTTTGTCCGTATATTATAGGAAAAAAAATTCTTACAGTTGACGAAAGTGGTGTACAAACACAATAATATACCCAGGAAGAAACATATTTCTTTTCTGAAATGTATAATTTTTATAGTGAAAATGGAATTGATAATATCCTATTAGAATCATCTTCAGATATGTTGGAACAAATTCGTGAATTTACTGAACAGGGCAGTGGATGGTACATTAAAATGTTTTTAGAATTGCAAGTTCGAATTGGTGAAATACAAATGTTAAGTTCAACAAGAGCAAGTGGATTTGTTAAAATTCCTTCATGGTTAAACAACAGGAGAGGAAAACCTAATATCACAAATTACGATAACAAATGTTTTCAATATTGTATTGCCGCTGGAGTGTACATGGATAAAGAAAAACACAAACAAATGATACAATTGCGCCAAAGTTCAACTTGGAAACCTTACTTAAAAAATTTTAACTTAAGAGGTATTAATGGACCAGTTAATATTAATATTGACATTCCATTGTTTGAGCAACAAAATAAAATTGCAGTTAATATTATCACTCATCAAGGAAACAAAATTGTTCCTCTTTGTCAAAGCCGACTTAAAACTGAAAAAATTTTCAACTTGTTTCTTTACAACGATATTCATAACATAAAAATTAGCCAACACTTTCTACTCATAACCGACCTCGAAAATTTTATTGGCAAAGAAACAAAAACAACAGTAACAAAGTACTGTTCAAAATGTTTTTCTTGCTTCAACACTAAATCAAAATTTAACAAATCATGTTTAAATTTGTTTGAAATCAAACAAACAAATTTTGCAATTCCCAGACAAAAAAAACGGCTGCAATGATCTCGACCTAAAATAACCTTACCATATCCGTATGTTTTGTACTACCACTTTGAGTGCTTTGCTTCAACTTTAAATCAACATAAAGGAACTTCAACAATTTTGGAAAATGAATTACTTCCTGCTAGTTACTCTATTCTTGTTATAAAAGATACAGGTGATAATTTAAATGTCATTACATCAGAATACTATGATGGTAAAGATGTAATTCAACACTTTATAAAACGTGTTTTAACTTGGGCAAAACGATTAGTTTCTGATATCAGAGGTAATAACAATTTTGCCAGACCCACCCAGGAAAAATAATAGCATTTGAAAATGCTGCTAAATGCTTAATGTGTTACCGTAAGTCTACTACAATTAAAGATAAAAAAATAAAAGATTTATTCCTTTATAACAACAAAAAGGCGTTTACAAAGTGTACCACTATAACCATCAAAGTAGTAACATATCCAATATTGGTGCAATTTTTAATATGCAATCATCGAATCAAATACAAGTTCAAACTGCCGTGTATAGCACATTATTCTTCTGGATTTGATCTTCACCTTATAATACAATCTTTAAATTCAAATTTAGTTAAAGCTTCTGACATTGATGTAATTGCAAAATCAAGTGAGAAATTTGTTCAAATGTTAATAAAATCAAAACAAACACTAGGTTTGGCAGCAAGAAAGCGTGACATAAATGTAAAAATTAGATTTATTGATTCATGCCAATTCCTCAACACTAGTTTAGCTAATCTTGCTGACAATTTTAAAAGAGAAAATAACAAATATTTTTATCTTTTTGATGATTGCTTTCATAGAATGATTCCGAAATCTCCAGTAAAATTAAATAAGGTCTCAAGAGACTTGTTACTAAAAAAGATTGAATTTCCGTGTAGTTTTATGAAAGGCCCAGAAGAACTGCAGAATAATGTTCAAATGCCTGAAAGAAATTGTTTGAAAATGATGTAACTAAAACTAAAATTACTGATGAAGAATATAAGTCAGTATTAGATATATACACTTTTTAATATTACTAATTTTTAAAGTTACTTACGATTGTATAAACTGTTAAATGTAGTGCTTTTAGCAAAAATTCCAAAATTTTTTCGAAAACAAGGAATGAAAACAAACAAGCTTAATCAAACCTATTGTCCAACTATTTCATCATACAGTTAGCAGTGTATGCTAAAAATCTACTAAAATAAAAGTAGATTAAATAAGAGATACAAGAATGTTTAAAATGGGAAGGAATCCGTGGTGGTATTAAATTTAGTACTAGTAAAATTAAAGCCGCAAATAATAAACGTATGCAAAATTAAAACCCTGATGAAGAACGCACACAAATAGCTTATTTTGATTTAAATTCCCTTAATGCTGATTCATTGTGCAAAAAATACCTTGTGAGCGATTTTAAATACGTTGAAGGGGAACATTTAAATGATCTCAATTGGTCAAATCCACAATTTGAATCAGACAAAGGGTATATTCTTAAAGTATTAATAGGATATCCTGACAGTATTCATGATCAAACAAGTGATGTTCCACTTGCACCCAAAAAATGTAAACTTTGGCTTGAAGAATTATGAGAAAGACAACATCAACAAATAAACGACTTTACAGAATTATCAAAATCGTTTTTATCTAAGCTAAGATTATTACTAACTTTTTACGACAAAACTGAATACGTTGTACGTTATAAAATGTTAAAGTACTATTAATCCCAAGGCATGACATTACTCAACATACATTCAGCAATTAAATTTACTGAAAGTAATTTATTTAAACCATATATTTTAGAAAATTTAGAAAGACGTCGTCAATCAATAAGTAG
>JAQFZE010000380.1:0-27946 GCA_034695245.1 Dicyrtomina saundersi | reverse complement strand
TTAAAGGCAAAATGGTGTCCTTCCATCATCAGCTGCAGACAGCCTTTTGGAAGGACACCATTTTGCCTTTAACAAAAAATGGAAGGAAACCAATTTGCTTTTTGCAAAAAGTGGAAGCAAACCATTTTGATACTTCACCCTCGAACTGTTAAGTTATCGGCTTCAATTATGTTATTATAGTATTATTACCCGAATAAATTGAACTACTGACACGATAAAAAAGTCAATGTGTCTATCATCATATACGAAATATTATTACGTAAGTGTAGTTTGCTTGTGTTGAAAAATAGGTAAAATTGTTGAACGACTAAACGTAAATGTGGCCTTTAGTTTAGGAAATTAGGTCGCTTTACATTACGTCACTGCTTCTACGATTTTATCTTAGGTATAAAAGCAGGCAGCACCCACAAGTTATTCAATGCGACCTAACGTTTTGAATTCAAAGTAACATTTTCGATTAGTCATTTTACAATTTCAATAAGTTTAGCTACGCATGCAAACTATAAAAATTTGAAAACACTATCACGTTAGTACTATTACATAAGCAGTTTAAACAACGTCAAATTTGAACTGACACAATTTCCAGCGTTAAAGCCATTGGAGCTAATTAAATACAAAATCAAATCAACTAAATAAAATCAAAAATTTGTTAAAATGGCTTTTCACCACAACAAGGCAAATTCAATAGCGCTCGGACTGTTGTCTAAACTTTGTCTCATTCCATTTGATTTTGTTCCACAAACAGGCACCATTCACAAGTGTGCATCTGTTTTTAAACTATTTTTGTGGCATTTTTATGCTTTTTGGTTTGTCCTCTGCACATTTTACTTGTGGATCCAATTTGGGCGCCAAATATATCAGCCTCGTGAATTTTTAAATTTAAATCATCTCTCTGTTCATGCCATATTTTGCTTACTATATGTCTATACGGTCTACCTCATTTTCGAGTATCGGCGGCATGCTAACGACATTATTGTTGTTTGGAATGGTGCAATGCGAAACCAGGAATCCGCTGACGACAACCAGACACCAGCGTCATTTAATTTTCGTAATTTCACACTACAAGAGGCACTCATTGAATTCCTTCCTCAATCCTGGTGTGGTTTTGTTTGTGTGGCAACTGCATTTATTTTGAGTGATCCTACAAGACCTCAACTTTACTATCACATTTTAGGGAGTTATACCAACACAACAACAATTGCATACGTATTTTTTGGATGCATTGAGTTTTGCATGACTACGTTTGCCCTCTCTGGAACATACATGACTGGATATATTCACTTGGTTTTCCTCAAAAACTGCTGTGCAATGCTTAAGCATGAAATACTCAAGTTAAAATTGTACGTTTAGCTAGATAATTTATAAATAAGGTAAAACTTTTGAATAATGAAATTTATATCGTTGTGCATTACAAAAAAATACTCTACTTTGCAGGTCTCGGAGCAAACGATTGATGGGGAAAGAAAGTATCAGAGCAGCATTTAAAAATTGCCGCCAAATTCAAATCCTCATTCGCCTTTTCAACGAAAGCGATTCTAAAATTGTTTTTGCAAATAAGATTTTATTTTTGTCCACCTCGATCAGTGGCTTATTTTTTGCAATTAAATTCCATGACCAACTTCCGCTTGTAGCATCTTTTAACGCCCTGTTTGGGCTGAGCTACATTTTCTTCTACAAAGTCCTTTACGAGAAAGCTTTCCAAATCCCAGAACTGATCAAAGACTACAAAAACGCTATTTTGATGTCATTGAAATTCTCAGAGAACAAGGGCCGAGAAGGGCGGGAAATGCAGGGAATTTTACAGGAGAATAGATTCACTCTTGAAATCTCACGAGAAATATTGTCAATTTCAAATGTTGGAGTACAAGTTGGTGGCTTTCACACTATGGAGAGGATGTCCACACTTATTTTCATTAATTTTGTGGCTACGAATGTTGCATCTCTGTTAATAACGTTTATGTAATAGTATTATTAGGCGTAAAGTGTATTAGTAATAGCAGTAAGGAAGGTGACACAAATGGCGCCATTGACATTTTCCACATTTGAGGACCCATCCACCCCCTGTCGTGAAATATTTAACATTGCGTTAAATGGGGAGCTTTTTCGGACGCACCCATATAACGCATGGCGCCATTTGTGTTACCTTCCTTATAGCATGAGTATTTTAAAATATCTGTTTAAAAAGGAAATCCCTTATATACTGTGAAAGGAAATCTATCTGTGAGGTACACATTTTACTGGCCCGGTGTCGTCCTTTATACATACTCGGATTCAGTGCTTTGTCTGCGCAGTGCTTTGAAAATTGCGTTATATTGTGTTATAAAAAACCTTATCGTTAGTTTTATATTTTTTGTATGATAATTTGCATTTGAGTTTCCAACGTCACCCACCGATGTGATAGTAGTTTTAGTTATTTACCATAACATTCCATTTCCTAGATTGTCTCTCATTACTCTCATATTGTCAATCGTGTTTTGGAATTAGCCTGAGCAATATATACTTTTAGACTGTGTGTGTGTGTACATGAGTACGTGCAAATGTAATATGCTACATATTGTTTTTCTACATAGCTAGTTGTTATAAGAATATTTCCCCTTTTTCATTAAGTTTACGAGTTCAGTTTAATTCTATGTAATAATCTAATGCAACCCTTATCCTAATCAATAACCATTTTGATCTTTGACATTTCAACTTTATTTATCATTCCTGGTCGTTCACGCTATGGCATGGGTAGCTACGGATCATTCTCAGGAACGCTCAATTTTAAACAGGGATCATTCCACTGTCATTAATCAGTACATAAAAATGTTCTGTTTTCTATAATCTGACAGTTCAATTATTTATTTTCGTAACTTTGAATTATTACTCTGTTAGTTGGAATCATAAATGCAATCTACACGTGCATTGTCTTAATATACCAGGATTTTTCTTTTAAAAATAATTAGGCACATAAGTATGCAAATTGGCAGCACACATAACATAATTCATCATATGACAACACCACTCACACACAACTACATAAGTTGAGAGCGTGTCTCCAAATTTGTTTCATAGTTATTTAACTACATGCTAAAGAGCTATGTAAAACTCAGCTACACACTTTTCTTACCCTGGGTATAAAAACTCAGATATTAAACTACTTTCTTTAGTCAACTCACAAGCTGCCTTTGGGAGACTAACTTGGAACTGGAGTTTTTTTGGTTTACTGCTCTGAATATTAAATAAATGAACCAAACAATTTCATAGTGTGTGTACTGTTAGTTTTTTAATTAAGGTTAATATACTTATAATGTACAATCACAATCTGTAATTGCTAATACTATTATGCCTATTTTAACATGAATGAGATATTAGGATTTGAATAATTAACGTGAAGTTAATATATAATTTACAATAATAAAATGATAATTGTAATGAAAATGCATTTAGCACTCGTTTGCATATTCTAATAAAATGACAATTCATGAAAATTCTAAAAAATCTGAAATTCTAAAAATCAGACAATCACAGTCTATAATAGTGTACACAAACTATATTTAGATATTTTACAAACCAAAACTTTATATTAATAAACTGAATTAACTTTTAAAAGTCAATGCATAACTATAGATTTAGTTGTAATTAACATAGTAATTGTGAGACCAAGAATACTGCAAGTAATCTGACGAGGCAAAAGCGACTCAATATGTTTCCACGGAAAAACCAAGGGGTGATGAAGCCCCGTGTATTCTTTGCCTATAGTTTTACGAGTTTACTCTTTAATAACAAAGTTCTTTTTTTAATTGTTTTATTACGTGCTCAGACATTTAAACTATTGACGCAAGGAAACATAAGGTCAGACATTAATGTCAGAAAACTTAATTAATATGTGTTGTTTGCTTATGCATATAGCCGACAGGTTATATAAAGGCCTACCGTTCTGAGTAAAGTGAAATTCACTTGAACGGGATTCTATTACAAGGGAAAACCGCTATATAGGACAAGTTTGCCGGCGTATATTTGAATGTTAAAATTTTCCGGCTATAAGGGAACCGCGACAAGGGATTACCCGGATTAAACAGACAGATTTTCTGCCATTATAGCATAACCCGCTAAACCATAAGTAAGATTTTCCATGATATATATTTTTTTTAAAAAGAGCGTCTAAAAAAACTTGGAATGGTCTAACATTGAATGATGCGCGTAATAAATGAGTTTCGGTCAACGAAATATTTTTTCAAAAAAAATAAAAAGGCATAAAAATGATTTTTTAATCTTATTTTTATTTTATTTTAAAGCAACCTAATCCCAGTTTTTTAAAACTGTTTTTAATAAAAACTATTTTAAAATATTCTAAAATCAAAAAAAAAATTACATTTTAAATTTCAAATGTTGATTTATTGTTATTTTTTTAAAAACTTTTGGTACCAATAAATTTGTTTTTTAAAATAAAATTGTTAAAATTTTGAAATAATTTTTTAAAATTATGATATTTTAAAATAGGGTTTTGTACAAAATTTTCAAAAATTGTGCCTATGATGTTTTAAAAAAATAAAAAGTACGATTTAAAAACTATTTTGAGGTTTTTTTTCTAGTTTTTTCGAAAAAAAATATTTCATTCAACGAAATCCATTACGCGCACCATGTTGTTAAGCTATTCCAAGTTTTTTGGGACGTTCTTTCTGAAAAAAAATATGTTACGAAAAATCTCACTTGTGGTTTAGCGGATTATACTCGTAAGAAAAAAATCGAGTTTTAAATGATAACTTAAGTCCGCTTAGAGGGAAAAACTATTATACAGTTAAAAGGGAATTTGGTTGTAAGGGACCGACTGACCGACTTGGTTGGTCTCGCAGAGTCCCTTTTAAGAGAAGTTTACTCTATTTCCGTATCCTTTCTATAGCGCTACGCATTTGCTTTTGAAGCACTATTATTTTACGAATATACCTTGTACGTTGTACTAACTGACTTCTTTCATTTAATTATTTCATTACGTGCTCAAATATTGAAACTAATAATTAAATAAAATAGTAGGTCGGTCAATAATGTCAACCAAAAGTAATAATTAAGTGTCATTGGATATAATTATACCCCCGTTACGAAATATGTGAAAACCTTGACAGACTAAATATGTGGCATTTTTATAACAAAAAATATGAGTTTGTATTAGGTAGCTACTTCCTTCTTCCATAGCTGCCATACCTTGAAAAAAATTATTTAAGTCGCAAAAGTAAATTACCTTTATGTAGCGGCCAAAAAACTAATACAAATATCTTTAAATATTTTCAAACGAGTATTACTATTATTAAAGTTAATTAAAAGCAAACAATTCAATATAAATATCAATCATTTTCCATACTACTCTTTTAATATTTAATACAAACAAAACATCAATTTTATCTTAGGAAAAACATCAATCTCCCGGAAGTTAAAGTTATACAAAGCGATCTAACGGTTTGAAGTTTAAACATTAAGCCACATTTGCCTGTATTCATTTAACAATTTCACTTGGTTCAGCTACACAAGTAAACTATTTAAAAAAAGTCAAAAAATAAAATTACCTGCCCTAAAAAACTAAAGCAATTTAAAAATATTCAAATCTACTAAATTAAATTCAAACTTTGTTAAAATGCAGTTTCACCACAATAAAGCCAATTCAGTGGCGATCAAACTGTTGTCAAAACTTTGCCTAGTTCCATTTGATTTTGTCCCAAGCACTGGAACAATTCACAAGTGTGTTTCTCTCTCGAAACTCATTATGTGGCATTTTTATGCGTTTTTGTTTTTCCTCTGTACATTTTACTTGTGGATCCAATTTGTACGCCAAATATATCAGCCTTTTGAATATTTAAATTTAAATCACCTCTCTGTCCATTTAATATTTTGTTTACTATATACTTACACGATCTATGTTAATTTCGAGTATCGGCGGCATTACAATGACATTATTGTTGTTTGGAATGGTGCGATGCGAAACCAGACATCAGCTGACAACGAGAAAACAGCGTCATTTAATTTTCGTAATTTTACACTACAAAAGGCACTCATTAAATTTCTGCCTCAATCCTGGTGCGCTTTTGCTTTTGTGGCAACTGCATTTATTTTAAGTGACCCTACACGACCTCAGCTTTACTATCACATTTTAGGGAGTAATAAAAACACAAGGATTGCATACTTATTTTTTGGATGCATTGAATTTGCCATGACTACGTTCGCCCTGTCTGGAACATACACGGCTGCATATATTCATTTAGTGTTCCTTAAAAACTGCTGTTCTACGCTCAAGCATGAAATACTCAAGCTAGAATCGTACGCTTGAGCTATATAATTTATGAGTTATTTAATCACTTTATTTATATAAGTTGGAGTGTATTAAAATATGTAAATTTAACCATTGCAGGGCACCGAGCCAACGCTTTATTGGGATAGAAAGTATCAGAACAGATTTCAAAAATTGCCGCCAAATTCAAATCCTAATTTGTATCTTCAACCAAAGCAATTGTAAAATTGTATTTGCAAGTAAAATTTTATTTTTGTCCACTTCGATCAGTGGGTTATTTTTTGCAATTAAATTTCATGACCAACTTCCGCTGGTAGCCTCTTTCAACGCTCTCTTTGGGCTGAGTTACATTTTCTTCTACAAAGTCCTTTACGAGAAAGCCTTTCAAATCCCAGAACTATTTAAAGACTACAAAAACGCCATTCTGATCTCGTTGAAAGTCTCAGAGAACAAGGATCTAAAAGGGCAAAAAATGCAGAGTAGATTTACTCTTGAAATCGCCAAGGAAATATTGTCAATTGCAAACGTTGGAATACAGGTTGGTGGCTTTCACACTATGGAGAGGATGTCGACACTTATTTTTATTGATTTTGTAGCTACAAATGTGTCATCTTTGTTAATAACGTTTATGTAATACAAGTATACGCTTTGAGGGGAAATGGTTTAAAATGTGGTCCGGTGAGTTGGTCATTGTGGCAAATCTTTAATGTACGAATTTCAAGCGAATTGAATTACCCTAAATTGTTGATGTATATTGTCTTGGTAATATTAATTAAATTCCTAATTTTAATGATATTTAGGCTCTGTGTTACCGTAATTAAATTACTTTGTTATTTGGAAAACTTAGTTGGTTATTCTACATGCGATGCTGTTTTTACGTTTAGGTAAAATCGTATTTAGTAATTGTACAAAAAGTGTCACTTTTGATGTCCCTCATTTAAAAATCCTACTCCTTACTTTAAAAAAAACATGAATAGTTTTAACACTTTCTTGAACTGTAATTTTGATTTATATGATATTACAGGAACATATTTAAAATAAATTAATGATTTCTATAGTATTGATTTTGGCTTATGAACATACTACATTCATCATAGTTTTACATGGGGTATACGAAAATCTGTTTTTGGATTTCAATATAATTACTTTAATCTATCAATTTCTTAGTCGTAGTTTTAGTTTTTCCAACGGAAATAAAAGAACAAGTATGTAATATAACTGAGACATGTGGAATCATCGATTCAATTTGATGTATAATTTGACAATATAGATCAATCAATCAATTAATCAATCAATTAATAAAATCAGGACTTGAAAAAATCTTGACAAGAACAAGACTCTCAAAATCAAGACTTACCAAAATCTTGACTTCTAAAGTCTTGACACGACCAAGCAGAGCCTCGTTTAAGAAAAAAAGACTACGTGCCAAAATTATAAAAAAGGCACTTTTTTTCCCCAAAAAGGGCACATAAGCAACTACGCATTATAATGTGACTAATAATTTGTCAAAAAATGAAGTTTTTATAAAAATATGACCTTTTTGGAAATTTAAAAGGGCAAAAATCACTAGGTGCCAAGTCAAAAGGCTACGTGCCAAACCATAAGGGCAACGTGCCAGTTTTGGCACCCAGTTAACATGTTATCCGAGGCCCTGCGACAAAGACTCTGGAAATCAAGACTTTTGTAGCTTTATAAGTAATATAATGAAGACTGAAGTCTTAAATATTCAACTCTCTTGAAATCAAGACTAACAAAAACATACGTAAATTTCTTTTGTGAGCATGAAAAATCAATTGTTTTGCCTTTAATGCAACGCATGTAAGAAAAAAAATTTCGCGACTCTTAAAATAAAGACTGAATCAAGACTTTCAAAAGTCTTAAAATTTTAAGACACTCAAAATCGAGACTTTTAAAAGTCTTGAAAGTTCAAGAAAGTCTCAAATTTAAGACTTTTAAAAGTCTTAAAAATCAAGAGTATTGAAACCTGGAGCTTCAAAAGTCTTTAAAAAATCAAGACTCTTGACAAATGTTTTTTAATTTTGTCACAAACTATTTCAGTGCACTAATTAGTAAAGTGCACCAGCTACTATTGGTGTCGTACTTCATTTGTACACCAGCTTATTTGGTGCAGAAATTACTTTAGTGCACTAATTAGTTAGGTGCACAACCTACTTGGTGTCACAACTAATTTGTAAACCAGCTACTTGGTGCAGTAACTGATTTGAAGCATTTAATCGGTCAGTACACATGTTATATAAGCGCACCAGTTAGTTCAGTGCATCAGCTACTTTGTGTTACACCTGATTTGGCGCACCAGCTAGTTCTGTGCACAAACAACGTAGGTGCACTATTCACTAAATTTCAGTACATAATTGGTGTCACAACTAACTTGCTGTACCAACCACTTTAGTGCACAACCTACTTTTAGTTTGGTGCACTAGCCAATTGGTGCCGCAACAAATTCAGTGCACCAGCTACTTTGTGCAGTGACTAACTGGGAGTACTAAAACGTTCATTGCACAACTTTTATGGGTGCAACAATAAGTTAAGTGCACCATGTACTTGGTGCCACAGCACCACATGTCACATACCCAACCTGCCATTGCATTTTATGCGGATCATCTCTGTGCTTTAGCAACCTTATATGATCAAACAAACTTATTTTAATACTTAATTACATTTTCCACAACACATCTGGCCTTAACGTTATGATAATACATAACACGATTTCAAAAATGCGCACAATTACAGCAGTAGATAAACTAAAAAATCAGAAAATGCATTTTAGGAATTGCTTTTGCTAGTGCTAAGTGCAAATCGTACAATGTAACAAAATGAAAAATTTTGTATATGTTAAAATTATGAAATTACGGTTTACTAAAACGACTAGCGATGAAACAAACTCAAATTTTATCAAAATTAGATGAAAACTGTATTAGTTATAGGGCGGCAAATTTTCAATATTTGATATTTTCAAAATGTGGAGGGTCACTGTGATCAAACAACGCAAAATGCACTCGAGTTACTTTGGATATGTGCTATTGAAAAGTAGCCTGATTTTTGGAAGTTCGTCTCTTTGAATTCTGAGTGTATCATGTCGCGTCATTCCCTTGTAATCGATAAATTAATTATGTTTTTAATGTGCTTGGATATTTAGAATTGTGTTCCGTAGCACATACAGCAATTATTCAAGCACATCGACTAACTTTAAATATTACCTGAATGCCAAACCATTTATATAAGTCAATTAAAGGTATGTGATTATGCTTATAAAGCAATTCGTAATTGTGGTATATACCAGCGGCATTTACCAATTACTTTTATCGATAATTTTTAAGTGCCAATATCTAGATTTAATTACTGAATTGTCATTTAATGCCTTTAGCAATACTTGAATTAAGGCAAACGTGTGCCTATTTACCTAGGTATAATTGCACAAACTATTAAGAGTATTTTGTATCACCAATAAAATGAACCAAGCATCGACGGACTTAGTTCTATCGTCCATCAACAATTTGAGTTTTCCTAAACAATTAAGAGTAATTTTGTAGTTGTTACTGTAACTCGCCCTCTAATGTGTTTTTATAAATACTTAAGCGGAGAATTGTTCACAGTAGATTTTTTCACTATGTTTTATGACCCAAATTCATTCTACCAAATCAAAATCAAAAAAAGTCGTATGTTAAACTGTTGGGCTCCTATATTCCAAATTCCAAGTTAACTTAAACTTCTATTAAGAAAAACAGTCATTTTCCCACATTTCAACTCCAAAATGCTTACAAGAAAGCAAAATCGTTTCAATTTCAAATGTATACGTTTCTTTACATTTTTGCAAATTTTACCTATTCAAATAAATCTGAAAACTGGAGAAATACAGTACAAAAATAGCCGGACGATTGATGGACTCCTATCACGAAGTTTGTATCGCGTATTTTTACTTTTGTGTCTACTGCATTCGGGTTTCGTTCTTTTTCGACTTTACCAGTCAATATCTAATCCTGGGCAGTATATGATTTTTGAAGTTTTTACAATTCAAATAGCTATGTCCACATTTGCGTGCACTACGTTAGCGTGGTCAATTTTGTATTTTGTAGTGCATCCAGACATCACAGTGTGCATCTTTAATGAGCTCTTTAACCAAATGGATTTAATAAAAGAATTTAAATTGAACACAGAAAATGAGCAGCTGAGAATTAATGAAGGGAGAAATCAGAATGAATTTAACAAAAAATGGTTTCAATATTCAAAGCAGGAGTTGCTCACAATTTTGCTTCCATTTGTCCTTTTTCCCACAACTCTTTTTTTATGGGGTTATATTGCACTGCACCCTATTTCTCCTGAGCTCCTTTATTCCTCCCTCTTAAAACCGAACCAAAATTTTACAAATTATTTAGTGTGTACTATTGCAGAGTGTATTTTGTTAACGTTTGCAATAGGAAGCTACTACTTTGTTATGACTCTGCATATTTTATTTTTTGAAAAAATTACGTTTACTCTTGCAACATTGAGGTAAGGTGTAACATTATTAAACATTACGACTTATAACTGTTTTAAGCAATGTTAAGGCCTCTACATGTTACATTTCGTCAAATGACCTATATCGATTTTAAGTTTAAAAAAAGCACTATCTATACAGAAAAAATTAAAGTAACATGTTCATGAAAGCATGTATATAGAACCTTGCGTATTTTTCAAAAATCATGTAAATCGAATATTGAGCACTTTTCAAAAAGCATGTAAATAGAAAGTTTGGACCTTTTTAAAAACACAGAAAAAGTACCTTTTGACCTTTTCAAAAACATGTAGGTATATACATAGAACATTTTGACATTTTTAAAATTATGTAAATACGACATTGTTACTTTTTTTAAAACATGTAAATAGAACAATTTGCTCCTTTTAGAAACTCGTGATTAGCATTGTAATTATGTATCTTATTTACTGTATTTTTTTGACATAGCTCATTTTAATTCTGGCTTAAATTGGAAATGGTTCATTTTTGTTCTTTATAGGCAATTGAGCTTTTTTTGACATAGCTCAATTTGATACTAGCGTAAACTAAAAATAGATCAATTCCATTCTTTGCTAATACGATTTGTATGAAGAAATTGAATACAACAATACAATTTGGTTTTTTATGGTTTTTGTTTTTAGTAAAGCAGTATCTAAAAGTCCAATAGGATTTTGCAATAATGCAAGTCCAAATTCTTTGACTGAAATACAAAACGGGCTATTCAAATCCCATGAAGCTACTCAAATTTGCCGCCAACTCCTCCTCCAGATACACCTGTTTAATCAGAGCAATGCCACCATCATATTTTTATTTAAGTGCCATTCAATCCTCAACGGAATTACATTAGCCTTTTTTACCATTCGCTATTTCACGGAGCATCCAGTCTTAGCTTTTCTAAATCTGATAATTGGAATTAATGTGATTGTCACGTACACTGTTGTGTATGAAAAAGCATTTCAAATTCCAAAAAGTCTATTTAAGTTCCGAAAGGATTCACTCACGAGGTGTATGCGACTGAAGTGTCAATTAAAAGAAGATGGAAATAATTCGCATGAAATGTGTCGTCGGATTCTTGTTCTGGAAAAAACTATTCTGGCAATACCAAGAGCATCTGTAGGAATTAAAGTTGGAACATTTCATTTCTTTCAGCGGACATCTACTCCAATCTTTGTGGATTTTGTAACGAAAAATATTGCTAGACTTTTATTTGCGTCGCGGTAAATACATTTAGAAATGAATGGGCAAATATGCTACAAAGTTGATTGGGCAAACCCTAATTTAAATAAATGTTGCACATATTTTTAATTTGGAGCAATTTATATAAACAGAAAATTGCAAAACAATTTTATCGATTATTCTATGAATGCATATACACGGCTAAACACAATTCATTACAAACATTATATCGTATTTTAGCAACTAATAAAATTAAGTTTATTTAAGCATTTGCTAATTTATTTAGGATAATGTCAAATGTATCTGTAACTAGATATCGTCTGTGAAGAACCAAAATGACCCATATCCATTTTTAGTTTCAAACAATATGCACTATCAACAGAAAAAATTAAAATAACATGTCCATTAAAGCATGTAAATAATACCTAGTGCACTTTTCAAATATCATATAAATAGAATATTTTGCACTTTTCAAAACATGTAAATAGCATATTTTGCACTTTTCAAAAACGTATGAATAGCATATTGTGCACTTTTCAAAAAAATGTAAATAGAATATTTTGCACTTTTCAAAAACATGTAAATAGCATATCGTGCACTTTTAAAAACACTTAAATAGAACATTTTGACCTATTTAAAAATATGTGAATATGAAATTATGCACTTTAAAAAAAACAAATAGGTAATAAATTGAATATTTCACACTTTTCGAAAAGCATGCAATGTAAATAAGGTATTTTACCGTTTTTAAATACACTTAAATTAGAACAATTTGACCTTTTAAAAAATATATGAGCAGGACATTGTTACATTTTCAAAAACATGTGAATAGAACAGTTTGCTCATGTTAGAAACTCGTGGTGATTAGCATTGTAAGCATGAATATTATTTACTGTGTCTTGTTTTGACATAGCTCATTGTAATTGTGGCATAAATTGAAAATGGGCCATTTTGGTTCTTCACAGACGATATTTATAAAAAATAATGTGTTCCGTATTTAAATTACCAATAGCCTAATATATTTTGTACTATTATGTTGTCCAATATAATTTTGCTTTTAATTACAACTCACTTGCCACAGTTGTTGTCCGCCTATTCAACTACTAAGTAAGTCCCAATTTTCTGTTAGGTTTCCATTTCTAGGCGACACATTCCAGCTTATATTTCAGTTTAACAAAGTAGCTTGCGAGCAATGGACTATTTTTCTAGCTGAAAAATGTTGACGAAAAACCAAAATCGACTAAACTTTGTCGTCATAAAATGTATTTCTATTTTAAAAATTTTGCCAATTGACATAAATTTAAACAGCGGGAAAATACAATTGGCAGAATTCAACCAATATATATTTCCAGGTTGTGTATCATGGGCTTTGTATCGATTGTACCTATTTTATCAAATTCTACATACCTTCTTCTCTATTTTCAGACTTTATCAGTCTATTTCAAACCCTGAAGTTATTGTTTTTGAGGTCTTTACAGTTCAATTAGTACTCACCACAATTTCATGCTTAGGATCTGCCTGTTCCACAATATATTTTGTATTGTATCCAGATGTGACTGTTTGTATTTTTAACGAGCTCTTCCACATTAATGATTTTACCAACATTTGTACAAATATTGGAACGGATGGGGCAGAAGTTATAAGTTACAATAATAACTTGAGTGGTAATAGTAACAAAAACGTTACAAAAATGCAAACAGGAAATAAGTTATATTTGCAAAATATTGGTCAATATTCAAAGCAAGAGCTTTTGTCCCTTGTAAATCCATTTATGGCTGGCCCAGTTGTAATGTTTGTTTGTGGTTTTTTTGCAATTTACCCCGATTCTCCATTTCTTCTGTACTCCTGCCTCCCACTAGTATATAAAAATATAACAACCTGTGTAGTTTGTACACTTTGTGATTGTGTTTGGATCATATTTTGTGCTGGAACGTACTACTTTTTTGTGACAGTGCATCTTTTGTTTTTTGAAAAAATTCATGCCACGCTTCAAAATATAAGGTAGCTTTTAAAATTAATCTACATTACTTAAACCTTGATTTAAATTCTACAGAAAAAAATTAAAATAACATGTTCATTAAAGCATGCAAATAGAACCTTGTGTATTTTTAAAAAAAAGCCAATAAAATATTTTGCACTTTTCAAAAACGTGTGAATAGGATATTTTAAACTTTTAAAAAACACTTAATTAGAATATTTTACACTCTATATAAAACACGTAAATAGAATATTTTGTACTTTTCAAAAAACACAAAAATAGACTATTTTGCACTTTTTCAAAAAATACATAAATATGACATTTTACACTTTCAAAAAACACATAAATAGACTAATTTACACTTTTAAAAAACATGTAAACAGGATATTTTGCACTTTTCAAACAACACATAAAAAGAATATATGAAATTTATTTCTTTTTAGCAAAGCAGTTTGTGACCTTCAAAATACTTTAAAAACGTCCAAGAATCCAAACTCTAAATCGCTTACAGCAATCAAAACAACGTTGTCTAGTAGTCATAACTTAATTCAAATTTGCAATCAAGTTCTCCTGCAGATCAAGCTATTTAATCAAAGCAATGCGTACATAATATTTTCATTTAAAGTATATTCCATACTAAATGGAATTTCATTGACGTTCTTTACGGTCCGGTACTTCACACAATATCCTGTTATAGCTCTTCTTAATTTTGGCATCGGGATAAACGTCCTGGTCATGTATGCTGTAATGTATGAGAAGGCTTTTAGAATCCCGCGATGCTTTGCTAAAATTCGAAAGGATTTATTAAATTTGTTAAAAGGCTTACAATTTGAAGTATTGGAAAACAGAGATTTTCAAATTATTGTCACTTGTCATAGAATTCGGGTTCTCAAATCAACCGTGTTGGCGCTGCCATCGTCATCTGTGGGAATCAAAGTTGGAGCATTTCATTTCTTTCAACGAACTTCCACACCAACCTATATCGATTTTGTAACTAGAAATATTGCCAGGCTTCTATTTGTATCTCGTTGATTAACACATAATTAATAGTGTACGAAAGATGTCTACATACATATCGTAGATGAAGGATCAAGTTAGTTTTCTTTATTTTGTTTTGCTTTTAGTGAAAATTGGAAAAAAGCAGATTTTATTCCTCACCGACGATTTGTTTGGTTTCCGTTTATGATCCTACGTAGGAATTGCTAAGTAATATTCGTAACTATGCACTTAACTGTATAAGTAAAACATGTATGAATTCGAGTTAAATGTGTGTACAAGACCACGCTTTTATTAGAAAAGTTGTGAATTGTTAACCTTAAGATTCTTGTTTCTAACTTTAACATAGTTTTATTATATTTTAATGCGGCTGTACTATTTAAAAAATTAAGTAAAATATTCAAAACTTAAAATGTAAGATCCGTTTTGTTTGCTCTGACAAAAGTAAGAATTTAATTTAAAATGTAATAATAAAATAAAAATGATTTAAAATGTAAAACTAAATACAAAAATAAAAACAAAAACTTTAGCATTTAAGTCGATTTTGGCCTCTGTTTTACAACATTGGTTACTTTTAGGTTTGATAATACAAGATAAAATGGTCCTTGGTTTAATGTAATATTTTTGTTTGTTATATAAGTGTTTGAATGTTTAAATGTCTATTGGTATTTTCCTTGGTTTTTCGCAGTTGTTTGAAAGAGCATGGTAGTAATTATTTTAACATGTTACATATTATGCATTACATAGCATCATGATACAGTCGTACGAAACAGGTAGAAACAAAAAAGGTAGTACATCGGCATTTTCTGTAGTAAATAGAAATAATAATTAAGTGATTGTAATTATTGTAAGTGTTGTGGTAAAAATTTACTAAAGAATTTAGGCTTCTTCAATTTACTTGTAGTACAAATTCTGGGTCTTTAGGACTTCCTCCCAGAAGTTCGAAAGTTGCTTAAATCCTTAAGCGTCAAGACAGAGGATAAAAATTTCATGTGTGAGGTTCTATTTAGCTGGTTTTTGGTATTTTTTAAAAAATTAAGTCCTTAGAGGTATAAAGTGTGGGCAGTTGGACATGACGTGGGAAGTGTCTCCCACTTCCCTTCAGCATAGGTCGAAGTTAGGCGTTCCTTCTTTCTTCAAAATCTTTTTCATGCCGTTAAAATTCGTAGCTTTCCCCCTAACAAGGGAATGGTTTCACATGGTACTCGCCAATTTCAAAAAATCATGTCTACAAAAATTAGGCTACATTTAAATAGTAGAGATCCAAAGAATTGCGATTTCATTTTGCGTTGTTTAGTCACAGTAGCCCGTCAAAGTTTAAACAATTCAAATTTTAATATTTTTCAGCTCTGTAACTTCTGTAGTTCTCATCCGATTCTGACAAAATTTAATGTTTTGTAACGTTTAGACTCCTGCCTAAAAAGTAAATTCAGGGTTTCTTCAAAAAAATTGGTCCATAAAATTAGGCCTTAAAAATAATGTTTTTTCGAAATGTTTTCAAAAAAATGAAAATAATTAGTATTTTAAAAAATTCTGAAATTACTCTTTAGACTTTTTGAAATTGGCAAGTACCATGTGAAACCATTCATTTGTTAGAACAATTCTCAGTAGGCCTGCTCTTAAGTTCAGTCGCTCCGTTCAAACTTAACCTTGTTCTATGCTAAACTCATATCAAAAAGTCCAGATGTATAATTATATAAAATGAATTATTATAAACATAGAACACTTACATAGTCAACAACTAATATAGAACCATTACGCTTTCAGAAAGTTTGCATTATAGGTACGACTATATTGGGCCACAAATGAAGGTCACATTGATTAGGATGTCAGTAATTGTTATTAGTTTGAGTACAATTATGTATTGTATTACATACGAACTGACTTTTAGATCAATTAATATCAATTATTTGAGTATCAATTCTATACACTCAATTATTTGCATGACGCACAAAAATAAACAGCAGGTCTGCTGGTATGTCATTAATGTCAAAACTAGCTACGAAATATTTTTTCTTCCAACCCCTGTAATTTTCGAATTATTTAATTCTTGAGTTTCACATTGTAATGTCAAATTTAATTACGCCCTCAATAATTACAGATGTCTCCACATTGCCATTTAATTACTACGTCGCAATTTGGTCTTTTTTTCTACTAAAAGTCGCAATTTCGTAATTTATATTTCAGTTTAGTAAAATTATTTGTGAGTTAAAGTCTATTACTGCTAAAAATGCTGACGAAAAAGCAAAACTGGCTAAATTTAGTCGTCATAAAGTTTTTTTCTGTTTTAAAAATTTTGCCCATCGACATAAATGTTAATAGCGGAAAAATACAATGCACAGCCTCCAATAGGAATAAATTCCCAGGGTGCGTGGCATGGGTTTTGTATAAATGTTTTTTAATCTGTCAAATCTTGCATAGTTTATTTGTTATCTGTAGATTTTTTCAGTCCAATTCAAACACTGAACTTTTCGTTTTTGAAGTTTTTACAGTTCAATTAGTAATGTCAACGTTTTCTTGCTTAGCATCCACCTGGTCAATTATTTATTTTGTACTCTATCCAGACGTCACCGTTTGCATTTTTAACGACCTTTTTAGCATTAATTATATCACGAACATGTTCGCAGATGTGGGTAGTACAGAATCAGAGATTTTAAGTTGCAAGATTAGGAATGTCAAATATAATGGCAACAGTATTGAAATGTTGAAAGCGATTTTAAAATTTCTGAAAGAAATGCGTCAATATTCAAAACAAGAGCTTTTGTTGGTTCTACTCCCAGTTTTAGTTGGACCAGTTGTATTATTTGATTATGTATTTTTCGCCCTTTACCCAGATTCTCCGTTTCTTTTGTTTTCCTGCCTGCCACTAGTATATAAGAATGTCACAACTTATGCAGTTTGTACAATTGTTGAATGTATTTTATTCACGTTTTGTGTGGGAACGTACCTATACGTTATGATGGTGCATCTCCTGTTTTTTGAAAAAGTTAATTTTACGCTCAGAATGTTAAGGTAAGATGTTAATTAACTTTTGAACTCTTAACGTATTTGAGGGGTGATTCTTAAATTTTTTACAAGCCGCTACATTTATGTGATTGATCTTTTATTCCATTTACAGCAAAGCAGCTTGTGACATTCAAAACACTTTAGTCACCTCGAAGAATTCTAACTTCAAATCGTTTATGGCATTACAAATTAAGCTGTCCAGTATTCACAAACTAATTCAAATTTCCCACCAAGTTCTTCTTCAGGTCAAGTTGTTTAATAAAAGCAACGCCTACATAATATTTTCATTCAAGTGCTATTCAACACTAAATGGAATCGCATTGACCTTCTTTACTATTCGGTACTTCGCACAACACCCCGTTGTAGCTCTTCTTAATCTTGGGATTGGAGTTAATGTCCTGGTCATGTACACTGTTATGTATGAGAAAGCATTCAGGATCCCGCGATGCTTTGCTAAAATTCGAAAGGGTTTGCTAAATGTGTTAAAACGTTTACATTGTCAAGTCAAAGAAGACAGAGAATTTTGTAAATCCTCCCAATTTAAAGACATTTTCAATATAATTCATGTTCTGAAATCATCCGTGGTGGCGCTGCCATCGTCATCCGTAGGGATTAGAGTTGGAAATTTTCATTACTTTCAACGGACATCTACTCCAAACTTTATTGATTTTGTGACCAGAAACATTGCAAGGCTTCTATTTGCATCTCGTTAATTAGTAAATGTTAGCCTTTTTAGTGAAGTTAAATTAATTGATTATTGCGCTTCATATTAACTCACTAGTATATAGCTATGTCAAATGTTTAAGTAGTAGAGCTAGCTACATAGGTTTTAGCCTTAAATAACAATATTACATACTCTTTATTGGTATGACCCACACAGTTATAATTAAATATCGGGCGTGTCAGTCATATCTAAAATTTTATTGTGTATCATTAAAATATAATCAACATATGCTGTGATGCTGTGTTTTCACATTTTACTGACCAATCAGTGAATAATAAAGGTGTTGATTACTAAAGGGCGTAGTCAATAGTTGGTAGTAGAAGCATTAATTTTACCATTATATTCTTAGTCATAAGTCATTTTCAGGGTCAGACCTGCTTAAGTTATTGTCATCTCTTTGTACATAACAAATGTATAGTTAACAGTTCAGAGTGTGGTAAAGTTAAATAAAGTAAGTAAAGTTACATGCGCTTAAACTAAATTTACATTTTGTTGCAGATGATTATTGTAAAGGTAATAAGAATAAGAAATTAGTGTTAAATTTATTTCTGAAATTTATGTGTCAACTAAGTTGTGCCAAGTTTGTGTGTCAATCAGAATTAATTTGTATTGCATATTACAGACCGATGACGCTTAGAAAATTTTGAAATAAAAAATTAGATTTGTCCACCATGGGCCTGAAGTAGATGTTGAGCGTACATTAAATAGGTTCGATCACTTTAAAACCATGCTGCTGTGGTAAGATTAACATGAAAACACCGCAGTTAGCGCCAAAAAAGGTAGGATAGGTACGAGATTTGCTGGTAAGAATATACGGGGTACGAATAGTTGAGGTACAAGTGGGCTTGGTAAGAACAGCGCAGGTACGAGTGGGCCTAGTAAAAGTGTTCTTGAAAAGAGTGGCAGGGTACGAGTGGGCTTGGTAACAGCAGCTAAGGTTAAAATAAGCTGAACACAAGTGTTCTTAGTAGGGTTACCACTGGTAGGATTGTGCTGGGTACGAAATTTACTGATACTATTAGAAAGGGTACGAGTAATACGAGTAGGCTCGGTAACAGTTTTGCGTGTGCAAAAGGGCACGGTAAAAAACGTCCATACGACTGCGCTAGGTTCGAGTTTGTATGGTGCAAGTTGACAGGGTACGAGTGGTACTGTTTGGAGTGGCCTTATTTACGCAATGTTTAAGGGGGTGACAAGGTGGGTGGGTGGGTTATAATATTTGGTAAATTTGTGTGGCGTCATTTATGTACGGCCCATTCACCTGTTCTTGGTCCCATTTACTTTCATTCGTTTTGACATGGGTCAGTGCAACTGTTAATTGTGAAGAAATGGCCAGTCCGAGTAAAGTAAAAAAAAAAATACAGACCCGCCTGATCGCATTTGTGGTTGCATAAAAGTTTTGTAAAAGAAATTGGATCAAAACTGTGACCTATAGTGTACGGCCAGCAGACGGGCGGACAGACTGACTGACGGATATGACCATTATATAAGATACTTAAGCTTAGCTTCTAAAAATCTACGTAAGTACAGTAAATAGTACCCCGATACAAAGCCGACTTAAACTTTTGACGCTGTACCAGGTACAGTGTGCCCGAGCCTACTCTTACCTGCACTATATTTATATAAGACGTCCACTTGTGTTACTGAAACTCGCATACGTAGCCTACTCGTATTGGCCATATTTTTATGAAGCCTACTTGTACGCCCCCAATTTTTTAATTTCGAATTATTGCCGTAACAACTAGAATCAAATACTCAAACTGACTCAATTTTGATTGATTCAGATGGTGTGGAATTTCACATTGAAATAGAGGTTGAGCCTTTACTACACAGAGCAAAATAGAGCTAGTAAGTAAAAGTAAGAGCATTGCATGATAATTTTAGATGCCAATGTCTGTTATGTCGTTAGCACACGTAGTAAAACTAAGGAGTTAAAACAAAGTTATTATTACGAATATGTAGAACTAAGGAACACGAATTTGTTTTAGGAACGTATTGACATATGTTCTACATATACGTATATAAATATAACATGTATTGTATTAGTTTCCAAATGTCGCGATAATACATTACAATATTTAATACACAGCGTTTAACTGATAGCACACTTACCTGTCTACGTTAATTTACTATATCAAATAAGCAGAAATAATTATGTTAGGTAATTATGTAGCAAGCCGCATATATTTAAAACGATATGTTCAATAAGAAATTTTACGCAGTTACGCTATACATAGGGTGGGCCACCTGTTTTCAACAATTCTAATAGGCTATACATGCCAAGTCTATCATTCGATTTTAACAAACAAAATATCGTAATAAAGAAAAATCTTGGGATACTACTTTGCTTCTTTAATCAATAAAATCCGTCAAGTGGAAGTAGAAAAATTTTAGAATGAATAAAAATCCTGTTTTACACTAAAAAACAAAACAAATGTCATATAAAACCCCAGCTCGCATATGCAACGAAGAAAATAGAAGCCATTTTAAAAGCATTATTTTTAAATCTAAATGAAATCTGCTCAGCTTGTTTTGTTAAGTTCTATGGTTTTAAACTTTAATAGTTTTAAAAATAAGTTTCAACGCTAAAAAATTTTAAAAATAATATTTTGGTTAGTTTACCTAAATAATATAATAAATATTTTGCAACTTTCTAAGTCCATTGCATTGCTTGTGGTATCAATCAAATCTCCTAAAAATTGTCTTTTTTAGTATGTATATTAGTCAGCTAAATAGAATATAGAATAAAACACTTGGAATTTATAACCTTTTAGAATTGTTGGAAACAATTGACTCACCCTGTATAACGTTTGCTACGATATTCTTACATTAAAGCTCGTTTATATAATTAACATGTTTGTTCTATCTATGGAATCTAGAATTGGCGAAAACGTCGTGCTAAAGTTAGGCAAAAGTAATTGTCTACAAACAAATACTACACAGCTAATAGGTCTATACGATTAAGCACGCGTATGAAACAGGACCCAAGGAAACTTATAAATTGTTTAATAAATAGTTAAATAATAACTTAATTTACAAAATTGGTAATAAATATGCCAAATAACATATTCCTAAAAGTTAATAAAATAATTAACAATGTGATATCGTCTGTGAGGAACCAAAATGAACCATATCTAATTTAAGCTGGAATCAAAATGAGCTATGTCATAGAAACAAAGTGGGAAACATACGTAAAATGTTAATTACGAGTTTTTGAAAAAGATAAGATGTTCAATTTTCATGATTTTGAAAAATGTATAATATTCTATTTACATGTATTTAAAAAGTGTAAAAATTTCTATTTACATGTTTTTGAAAAGTGTAAAATGTTCTATTTACATGATTTTGAAAAGTGTAAAATGTTTTATTTACATGTTTTGGAAAGCGTAAAATGTTCTATTTCAATGTTTTCAACACATGTTTCAATATTTTTATAGATAGTGGATATTGGTTTTAGCTACAATTGGATATGGGTCATTTTGGTTCTTCACAGACGATATGTTGTACAAGTTTTTCCAAATGCCTATAGGTATTAATTCAAAATAATTATAACTAAATTTAATGCTTTTAAATTGGCTTTGTTATTGTAAAAGTATTGAGTTTCAAAATTTAATAGTAATTATTGGCTCCTTTTAGAACAACAAATTAATTTTATTTGGAAATTTCCAACTAACCTACATACCGAGACAAATAATAAATTGTAGCCATTTTAAATCGGAAAAAGAACTTACTTGTGCGAACAGCAGCTCACATTACCACTGACTTATCATTATTTCGCTAAAATATTTTAAATATTTCTAAGTTTTAAATTTTTACAAATGCTGTAGGATTCAACGTTTTTGTATTATTTTAGGTAAAAAAATCGAAAAAGTTATAAAAAAAAGCCGTGGATCTAGTTGTATAAAAACTAATAAGGCATCATCACCATGCTAAGTCCACTGACAAAGTCAACACTCGCATTGTTTTACGGTTTTGCATCAAAATGTAATGCAATTCCATTCAACTGGGACAGGAAATCAAATTTATTAGTTTTGCAAAAAAGTAAATTCAAACTATTTCTGTGGGCAATGAATATATTCTGGGTCTTTGCAGGGCAATGCAAAACTTTGCTGAGTTTCATCGAAGCAGTTAACGAGGGAAATTTGCATCAAATCCCTATTAATGTACAGTTCCTTGTTTGCATGACCACAGTCATGGTCATAAATGTCGACAGTTTTATTAACAGGCAGCAAGTCATTGAATATGTGAACAGTTTCCTACGTTTGGATCAAGCTCTTACAGGTCAGTCTCAGCTTTTAAGTAAACCACAAAATAATAAATACATGAAGCAAGTCAATATCCTCTTTAATTTCTGCAGATACTTCCTTGTTGCTAATTTTGTCAAGTCTTGTCTTGATCGCTGTAGCAACGTGGGCCCAGCACGTTATCCGTTTGTAGTTGTCACCAAACACAGCTTCAAATCCGTTAGTTATTGCCCGGGCAGCGTCAGCAACAAGATAACCTGGTTTGTAGTCAAACTCTGGCCGAAGTGTAGATATTCCCACTTTCAGAGCTTCAAAAACAACTTTGTAATCCCCTGCTGCTTCTCCCGTTGATAGACAAAACGCGACAGGGTGAAAATGACACCCTGTGTCACTCACTCCAGCAACAATACATGGAAAACCTTCATACGAAACTTTATAAGTTGCGTCGACATGAATAACATCTGTCAGTGTTAACATCGCAAGAAGACGGTTGGTTGTGATAACAACATGAAATTCACACTTGTTGGTTTCTTCATTAACATCGGCATTATAGGCTAATACAAAGGGCTCATCATTGTCTGAAGGAAAGGTGACTCTTTCTGAGCACCAATCCACTAGGTCACTTAAATACATCATTGTACTGTTCGTCTTGACTCTTGCATTCTTCAAATAGTAAAATAGTTTTGGTTTCAAAGGATTGTCACAAACTTTACTAGTCTGAATAGCCCTTAAGAAGTTATTTGGTCTGACCATTCCTTGATTTTGTAACTCTGTCACAGCCATTTTCTGAGATTCCAGTAATCCTCGCTTTGCTTTCAGTGGCAGATTACTATGATTCATTTCATCTGCTTCATAGTACTTAATGCCTTCGTCCCCTCCACCAACAACTAACTGCACTTTAGCTTTACAAATTTTTCCATGTAGTGCACAATAAAACACTGTAGTCGTAGTCAAATACTCGCCTACCCTAACTTTGTTTGTGTATCTTTTCTTTCACTTGTCGGCAAGAAAAAGGTTCGCCTCTTCGGCATTTGAAAACAATTTAATAAATTTCCAATTTATTTTACTTTTTCGAACTGTCACAGCACTTGACGACGCCATGTTACTACCAATACAGCTCAACTCGACTGACGATAAAGCCACATGGAAGAATACGAATAAGATACAAATATATGCAAAAAAATATGAATGAGATATCACTCTGAATCTTACGCAAATGCAAAGAATAGGAATAAGCTATAAATTTAAATCGTATGCAAAAATATACGTAAAAGAAAGGATATTTATCATTTCGCTTATACTGCCGAAACTCCTACAAGGATGACCAAAAACATGAGCGATTAGATTATACTGCCAGACCACCTTTTTCCTCTATACTGCCAGATCGTCCACTGTAACTGCCACTTAGAATTTTGCCGTAGTCTAAATATGAGTAGCGAAGGTACGATTAAGCTTCAAAACCGTGGGCTGGGAAAGATTTGTGCTGGCACGATTTCTTCGAGCACAACAATGTGTGTATGTATGTACGTATGTATTTCTGTCTGTATTTACCTATGTGTGTGTGCATATATGTGTGTATGTATCTATGTATGAATGTATGTAGGTATATATGTGAGTATTTTCGTATGTATGTATTTATGTAGGTATGTATGTCCGTATGTATGTACCTACGAGTGTATGTATGGATGTTTGTATGAGTGTTTGCATGTACGTATGTACGAATGTACGTATGTATGCATGTATGTATGTCCCCAGGTATCTTCGTTGGTATTTCCGTATGTATATACGTATGTATGCATGTGTGTATGTATATGTGTACGCACGTATGTCTGTGTGTATGCGTGTATGTACGTATGTATTTATATCTGTATGTATTTTCGTATGTATGTATGTGTGTATGTCTTTATGTATGTTTGTTCAATGACTTCATCAGTGGGGTCAAGGTTTCTGCCTGGAGTCAAGAGACATTCCATTTTAACGACATCCGCTTATAAAATTGTTATATACTAATGAAAATAGGGTACTTAAAATTTTGACATTTAAAGGTCCTCATTTATGGACGATCCCGCACCATCCATAAGCCAGAAAGGTACGTATGTTTAATGCATGCAGCTTGGTCTGAAAACCAAAAACTATACAGCACATCTACATCGTATTTGTAAGCGCTTCAATGTTGTTAGAATATAGATAGTTTAAAACTGCGACCTGTAGCGTGAACCAATGGAAAAGGGGACAGACGGACAGACATACAGACGGACGGACATACACATTCCATTAGATGCTGCTCAAGCTCAGCATCTAAAAAATGAAAATAAAACATTTTGAAATTTTAAAAACATGCAAATGAAAAATTTTGAATTAAAAAAAAAAGAAAAAAGAACGTTATGCACATTTTAAAAACACATAAATTCGACATTTTGTGCTTTTCAAAAACATTTCAATGGATGCACTTTTCAAGAACGTGTAAATACAACAATTTACACCTTTTATAAACATTTAAAAAAAAAGTTGTTTGTTCACAGTCGCCCGCTAAACCTTAAAACATTAAAATGTTAATGCTTTTATTGTAAAAATTTCACCTCACGCCATTGATGATCAACAATGTTGACATTTCGACAGTCCGAAAACTAGGAAAGCCAAGATTATGCAAATCTGCGACTGCGTGCTAATTCACTTCTACAAGAAACTGGACCCTTACTTTGTGGAACCTGAGAAGAAATGTGCGAACCCCAGTTGGTGCAAGGCCCTTCAATGAATCAAATACCTCAATTTCCTAAACTTACTCTAAGAGTTCCCACTGGACACCATTATTGAGGAAATGCTCCAGCTCTGGAGCCCATTACCTCCAAGGATGACTACAACATGGTGAATGCTCGGAGAGTTTGTAGGAATGTGGCCGGGCTCTGCTCCTGGACGAAGGAACTGGAAGCCTACTACACAGTGAACACAGTGGTTCTCCTGCTCAAGATGAACATAGCCCAGTCAGAGGGAAAGCTGGCCAAGGCAAATTAGGATCTATTCAACGCACAAAGAACTCTCTTGCGTTGGCCCTACCGATATCGTCATTTTTCGACGTTCCCTACCACGATTAACCAGTAACTGACGATTAAAGTGTGCTTTTAATGTAATTGCTGCTAGATCGGTGAATGGAATCTGGACGGGCTATTGACGGCCCAACCCCGAATTATCAGTTCAGGAGTGGAATAGTATTATTGTAACCAAAGCAGGGCGCTACCTTCTTTTAATAGATTGAGAAATTTAAGGGAAGCATTGGATACAAAATATGGAGAGAGAAAACCGGCTTCAAGCGAATGCACATTTTGAAAGTACTACAAATGTTTTATTGTATTCAGGTAGTTACCTAATGCAATAATAATGCTTCCAAGCATGCCGAATAAATATGAATTCTCCTTTTACAGGTAACTTCACAATCACATAAACATTTTCCAAACCATCTGGAGGCTTCGCTGTTGGAAAGATCCTCGCTTTTGATAGAAGACAATGGTAATGATTCAAAGTTAAATATCCCAGGTGAAAACTCAAAATGAGCCATTTTTATTTTCAGCTAAAAGTAAATTGCTTGGTCTGGGAAAAATATTAAAACATCTTGATTCTAAAACCATGTAAAAATATCATTTTGGACATTTCAAAAAAATGTAAACGAAACATTTTGGACATTTCAAAAACATGTAATTAAAAAATTTTCGACATTTTAAAAACATGAAAATAAAATACTTTGTACATTTCAAAAACGTGAAAATAGAACATTTTTGACATTTAAAAAACATGTAAAGGAAACATTTTGGACATTTAAAACACGTGTAAATGAAACATTTTGAACATTTAAAAAACATGTAAATAGAACATTTTGCACTCTTAAAAATAAAAAATCCGGCGCTTTGTACTTTGTGCCGGATTTGTCGACCGGGGGCCCGAAGTAGATGCTGAGCTTGCAGCGCAATTTGACTTAAGTAAAGGAGTAGAACCCTATTGTTCGACAACAGGGTCAACGATTAAAATGTAACAGCGCCTAACTCACCTTTCACTTCATCCGCCTAAATTTATCGTTTTATATATTTATCATTCAAGTAACTTGTAAATTCAGTAAATTGAAGTCGCTTTCCCAAAGGAAACACATTATAGTTCTCGAGTAATAAGTACGAGTCTAAAACCAGCCTGGTCTCCGCCATAAGGAGTGGTGCTATTCTGTTCACCTTAATCATATGTATTAGAAATAAAAATGTCCAGTATGGAATTTTCCGGGGAAAGAAAGACCAAGGGGGTAAATGTCCGGCATGAAAATTTCAATTTAGCAGTACAGGCAATTTTTCAATAGAGACGTATCTGAAATACTGCTAATAGCTGAAAATTATAACAGCCACTGTAACTTATCATATCATTTTTTAATGAAGCTAAAAAACGCATACAGGAGCGTCCATAAATGACGTCATCGAAAAGTCCCCACTTTTAAGACCCTAGTGGTCCATAGCTTAACCATTACGTAAATGCCAATTTTTAACATGGGATATGTAATCAGTGGCAAACAAGACTCATCGACCTACCGATGACGTCATTTATGCACGATCCCTATCTGCTTTAAATGTACGCTGGAGTAGCATTTTGGTGCTAAAATTTAATGTAAAACGATATTTGTTGACTTTTAATGATACACTGAAAATCGGATAAAATTGAAAATTGTGACAAAATTGTTTGCTGCCTTAAATTTCCTATTTAAAATTGTACGTTAAAATTTTAGTTTGGAATTTCTAAGCAAATTTTTAAAGTTTCCCGGGCTTTAGTTGCTTAGCAACCAAAACTACACTCAAGTCTGTATGCTAGCTAAAGTGTCTAGGGTTGCTAGAAGACCCTTGGGTCACATTTGGCTAAATCCCAGTTGTAAACGCCACACGACGTTTTATAAAGAAAGTTGCTTGCGTAAAAGCCTATTTGGCAGCTGCCAAATAGACAAAATCAATGAGAAAGCGATTTATTAGAAATAAGTAAATTAACAAGAATAATCATATAATTCAGTATTTTCACATAATTTCAC